>PVKH010004244.1:0-23666 GCA_004027955.1 Chaetophractus vellerosus
AGAATAAAAAAAAGAAAAATATAGAAGGCGTGCTGTCAGGGCCCACGAGTGTGTGAGGCCCCCAGGCCTCACGAGTGGGTGAGCCCCCCAGGCCCCGAGCATGGGTGTGTCATCAGGCCATGCGAGTGGGTACACTGCCAAGATGTGCACAGGTGTGCTGTCAGGCCCCACAGAGCCATGCAGCAAAATGATGACATAACAGCAGGGTGACACAACAGAGAGCCAAGATGAGATGCACCGAAAAAACAGGAACTGAGGTGGTGCAGATAGTAGGATGCCTCTATCCCACATTGGAGGTTCCAAGGATTGAATCCTGGTGAAGACAGGAAGAGAGGGATGAGAGGAGAGGGCAGGAAACAGACACAGAGAATTGCCCAGCAAATGAACACAAAAACAACAAAAATGGGGGAGAGAGGAGGGTAAAAATGGATAAAAGTAAATAAATAAATCTAAAAAATATATATACAATAGTAAATTTATTGGAAAAAGAGTTCATGGATTGGAATGCAACTTGATTTGTCAAATCATGATTGAAGTGTGACCATAGGTTGGCTATAGATAAGAGTTTCGCAAAAATCAACAAAACAATTCTATGGTAATCAATTGTCTGTGTGGGTTTTACAATAAAGAATATTGATATTTTATTGTGAAAAAAAGATAGCAAAATGGCAGAAGAAAATCCTACATTATCAGGAGTTACTTTAAATGTAAATGGATTAAAGTTTCCAGTAAAAAGGCAGCAATTGGAAGAAAGTGTAAAAAAGCATGACCCAACTATATACTATTGATGAGAAATATATCTTGAATTCAAGACAAATTCAATACACATCCTTTCTCATTCAAGTAGGTTGAATAAGAAAGGATGGTTAAAATATACCATACAAATAGTAACTAAAAGAGAGCTGGGTTAGCCACATTCATATCCATTAAAATAGATTTTAAATCAAAAACTGTAATGAGGGACAAAGGAGACCATGAAATACTGATAAAGGGGTCAATTCAACAAGAAGGCATAACAATTATAAATATTTATGCACCTAATGGCAAAGTCCTAATAGACAGATTTGAAGGGAGAAATAGACAGTTCTAAATTAATAGTGGGAAACCTCAATATACCAATTTCAATAATTTATAGAGCATCTGCACAGAAGATCAATAAAGAAATAGAAGACTGGGAAGATACTCTAAACCAACTAGACCTAATTGACATACACAGAACACTTCACCCAACAACAGTAGAATGTACATTCTTCTCTATGATACATGAGTGATTCTCCAGGAAAGGCCATATGCTATATCACAAAACAAGTATCAATAAATAAAAAATGTTAAAGTTATACAATGTATCTTTTCTGACCACAATGGAATGAAGTTAAAAATCAATAACAGAGGGATAACTGGAAAATTGACAAAGATATGGAAGTTAAACAATATGCATAAAGAAACAATTGTTCAAAGAAGAAATCACAAGGGAAATTAAGGAATATCTTGAGGAAAATGAAAACAAAAACACAACATAACATAACAAAATTTATGGGATTCAGCAAAGGCATTGTTAAGCACACTAAATGCTTACATTAAAAAAGAAGAAAATCTCAAATCAGAGAGCCAACTTCACAACTGGAGGAGCTAGAAAAAGAAGGGCAAACTAAATCCAAAGCAAGCAGAAGGAAGGAAATAAGAAAGATTAGAGTGGAAATAAATGACATAGAGAATAAAAACAATAGGGAGAATTAACAAAGCAAAAGTTGTTTCTTTGAAAAGATCAATAAAATTGACAAACCTTTAGCTAGATTTATCAAAAAATAAAAATGAGAGAAGACATGAATAATTAAAATAAGAACTAAAAGAGGGGACATTAGTACTGACACCACAGACATTAAAAGGATTATAAGAAAGTACCAAGAATATTTGTATGCCAATAAATTTTATATAACCTAGATGAAATGGAAAAATTCCTAGAAATACACAAACCACCTACACTGAAACAAGTAGGAACAGAAATTCTCAACAGACCAATTGTAAGGAGATTAAATCAATAATAAAAAAACCTCCCAACAAAGAAACATCCAGGACCAGACAGTTTCATTAGTGAATTTTAGCAAAGCTGCCAAGAACTAACACCAATCCTGCTCAAACTCCTTCATTGAAATTGAAAAGAAGGGAACAGTTCCTCATTCCACGAGGTCATCACCCTAGTAATAAAGCCAGATAAAAATATCACAAGAAAAGAAAGCTACAGATCAATATCTTTTATGACTATAGATGCAATAATTCTCAACAAAACACTAGCAAACAAATCCAACAGCACATTAAAATAATTATACACCACGATCAAGTGGGATTTATTCTAGGTATGCTGGTGTGGCTTAACATAAGAAACATGGGTGAACTTTGAAGATATCATATTGAGTGAAATAAACCAGAAACAAAAGTACAAATATTGTATGATGTTGCTGATATTAATTTGAATAAGCAAATTAATAGAAACTACAGCACAAGTTACCAGGGGCCAGGACCAGGGTAAGGGATAGGGAGTTAATGCTTAATTGGTAAGTTTCTGTTTCAGGGGATGGAAAAGTTTTTATCATGGATGGTAGTGATGGTAGCATGTCTTTGGAAATGTAATCAACAGCACTGAATTATATATTTGAATGTGGCTAAAGGGGAAAATTTTAGGTTATTCACATGTTATTAGAATAATTTTTTTAAAAAAAAGTTTGGACTGCATAACACAAACAGTGTATTCTAATATAAATTATGGACTATAAGTTAATTGTATAGTTATAATAATATTGTTTTATCAATTGTAACAAAGGTTCTACACTAATCCAAAGTGTTAATAATAGAGAAACTGTGGGAGGGGGGCAGGGTTGAGAGGGGGAAAGGGTGTGATTATTTCTTGGCTGCTAAAGCAAACACAATGTAACAGATTGGCTTAAGCAATGGAATTTAATTGGTCCATGATTTTGATGCTAGGACTAGTCCAAAGTCGAGGTGTCATGAAGGTGATGCTTTCTCCCAGGACATGGCATTCTAAAGCTGGCTCAGAGATCCTCAGTCCTTGGCTTTTTGTCACAAAACAATGCACATGGAGGCCTCTCCTGGCTTCCTGGTTCCCTTGACTTGCAGTTTCT
Organism: Chaetophractus vellerosus; assembly: GCA_004027955.1. NCBI lineage: Eukaryota > Metazoa > Chordata > Mammalia > Cingulata > Chlamyphoridae > Chaetophractus > Chaetophractus vellerosus. The sequence continues at coordinate 3,138 of PVKH010004244.1, forward strand.
GGCTGCTCCCTGTGGTTTTCTCTCTGTGTGTCTGAAATATTAAGGACCCAACCTGAATGAGGTGGGGCACATCTTAACTAAAGCAACTTCATCAAAAATCAAAAGAACCTATTTACAATGGGTTCACACCTGCAGGAATGGATTAAGTTTAAGAACATGTTTTGCTGGTGTTTAAAGCTCCAAGCCACCACAGGGGAACCCAGTATTTTCTGCATGATTTTTCTGTAAATGTACAACTTCTCTATTTAAAAAAAAAAAAATTAAAAAATACCTCCTCAATGAGTGTTACTATAAGTATTCATTTATTTTGTTTTTCCTATCCCATTAGAATATAAGCTCTGTTCAAGTATGTTTACCTGTTTCTTACTCTAATGCATCCTCTGTAGTCAGAAAAGTGCACGTCATACAGTTAGAATGAATGGGTCTACTTTCAAAACATCATAGAAAGCCAAATTAGCCTTTTTACAAAAAAAAGTCCTTTATTTAAACTAGAATATAAATTTATCCAATTTTCATCTGCTTAATAAGATTTTATCAATGTATTGAACTTCAAATTCATTATTTATGAAGTGAAATGTCTGATTACATTTCCAAAAATCTGCTTTATATCTCTAGATAAATTATGCTTTATTTTCTCAAATATATTTTTCTAGCTTTATATTTATTACCACTTCAGTCCAAAAAAGTTGAGGCCAGGGAGTTATTTCTCCTTGGATGCTACAATAGTTACGAAAAACATTAGTTGCTGAAACAAAGAACCTCCAAATCTCAGTGCCTTAACACAGTAATAATGTATTTCTCACCTACATTATAGTCTAATACAATTCAGTCACCTCTCCCTGATGGATTCCCTCTAAGTGATAATCAAGATCTAGGTTCTTTTCATTGTGTGGCATTACCACCTTAAATATGTGACTGCCCAGGTTGCCAAGGAAGGAGAGAGAGAGTGTGGGATGATTGCGCAGGGAGTTTTATAACCATGTCTGGAGGTGGCATATATCACTTTTCCCACAGCCCACTGGCCAAAACGTATTACTTGACTACAGCATAGTTGCCTCAGAAGCTAGAATACATAGCTTTCCTGTGTGCTTAGACAAAGAAAATGAAACAGGACTTGTGAGCACATAACATTGTCTCTGGCACAGGTTCGAAGGGCCTCAACACAAAATGGAAGAATGTTCCAGATAATTTAGATCCATACATCCAGTTTCTCTGACATGAATTTTTGGTCATCAGCTCTAAAAATCTTGAACAAAGTCCTGAAGGTGAAGGAAAAGGAGGTGAGAGAATAGTGGACTATAGATGGAAAGAATTGGGGTGGGGTTTTGGTGGTTCCACACAGACAGTTAAGTTTCTCACATTTGCATTACAGAGGAAATTTTTGAGCCCAAATTGAGTTTAGGAGGTTCTTTATACCAATTAAAGAAAGCAAATTATTAGACAGACTTTTTTCTTTTTTTATCTAAGGAGAGTCTCAAATGAACAAGTTTATCCATATCAAAAGATCCCAGAAAGGCCATGTAATTCCATATTGTCTTTGGTGAAATTGTGCCATTTAGAATATATGAACAATAGTTAATATTATCAAGTGAAAACATAAAGGAAGCAGGTGTTTGGTCTGGAAGAAACAGTTTTAGATTGAAAAGACCCCATGATAACTGCAGTGTGTCTATAAGAGTGTTACTTGGGTGAGCTTATATCCTGGGAGCTTGGTCAAAGACCAGTCATCACCCATCAGGGACCAAACAAAACCTCTTAACTCCAGGTAGATAAAAGTAAAACAAAAGCAATTCTCAAGTATTAAAAAGAAGTCCTCATAAGGTTTTGAAACAGTGGACTAGGACAAATGTTGTCCAAAGGATACTGAAAAATATTCTGAACACATCAGCCCCCAAGGTCAACCTGAGAATGAATTTACAGGGCCTGTGCTCATGTTCTCCCTATAGACTTTTACTCTTAAAGAAAAACAATACTCAAGACATTAGACAAGCAGACAGGCAGTCAGGACAAAGCATTAGACAAGTGGCTGCTGGATGCTAACACAATTTTAAACACTAAAGAGCAATACAAATCTGATCTGAAAAACAAAATTTCCTATTTCTAGGAAAACAAAATAAACTTAATGCCAAACATCTTCAACAAATACCAGTGCTCAATATTTATTTTTATTTATTTTTATTTTTATATTTTTTAGGAGGTGCCAGGGATTGAAAGCTGGGACCTCATACATGCAAATCAGGCCCTCAACCACTGAGCAACACCCACTTCACTCCAAAGCTTAATTTAAACTATCAGATATTATTATTATCTTATTAAAAAGTATTGTTTTTCCCCTTCAAATAGGAAAATAAATCCAATGCTAGAGGGCTTTAATGAAAATTCTGGAGCTAAATTTTGCGTGAACTTACCTCTCAGCCATGGTAAGATAGCTTCTTAAGCAGGCAGAGATCCAAGATGTCTCAGAGGAAATCAAGCGAGAATAAAGAACAGCCCCTGACATTTGGAAACTGGCTTGGCATTCACGGGCCATGTTGTTCTATTGGACATAAACTCATCAAATACCAACCTCAGAAGTGGTTACTCTGAGACTGTGATAAAATGAGACAAAGCAATGCTACTGCACAATTTTGTGCCACCCTCAAAAATACCAAACACCCTCTCATTGACCAAATGAGTGCGTGCTACTTTTTTACCAAATACAGCTTTATCCTCATTCTAGCCTCCCTTTTTACAGACAAGATTTATCGAGATGTCCAGTAAGAGACTTGCACCTGATTCTGACAGCATCCAATCTAGACTGAACCCCCACATCCTTAGACTCTCCCTCAAATCAGCTAACCAAAGCCCACATCTTATAACAGGTTCTCTCTAACACCCTCTTACTAAGTGTGTTAGTTTCTTCTGGCTGCCATAACAAATTAATGCAAACTGGGTGGCTTAAAATAAGTGAAACGTATTCTTTCACAATTCTGGAGGCCACAAGTCTGAAATCAAGGTGTTGGCAGAGATGTACTCCCTCTGGAGGCTTTAGTGAAAAGTCTATTCCTTGCCCCTTCAAGCTTTTGGCATTTCCTTGATTTGTGGTCTATGGCCCACATCACTCTAATCTCTGCTTCTGTCTTCACATAGCCTTCTCCTCTTCTGTCTGTTTGTTTCTCTTATAACGATATTGCCATTGGTTTTAGCACTCACCTCGATAATCAAAATGCTCTCTTTCTCTCAAGATCCTTAAGTTAATTACAACCACAAAGACCATTTTTTTCCCAAACAAGATCACATTCAGGGGTTCTGAAGATTAAAGCATGGACATATCCTTTTAAAGACCACTATTCAACTCCCTCCACAGTGTTCTCCCTTAGTGCAAAAATTAGAAAATTCAACTTGTTCAACTGCAGGTATGTACCTGGTTGTCTTCAACTGGAGAGTATTTACAAGAAAAAGAAAATGATACAGGATTTGGTGAGCACATAGCATTGTCTAACATAAGTAGGAAAAACCTCCAAATGGAAGAATATTCCAGAAAAAGTGGATCCTGTTTTAGTTTGCTAAAGGCTGCCAAAGCAATATACCAGAAATGAGTTGGCTTTTACAATGGGCATTTATTAGCTAAAGGCTTACATATCTGAGGCCATGAAAATTTCCAAATCAAGGCTTCATTTGGCAATGCTTTTCTCCTCAAAACCGGCATCTGGCAATCCTGGACTTCTCTCTCACATGGCAAGGCACATGGCATCATCTTCCTTCTCCTCCTGGTCTCATAGCTTTCAGCTTCTGGCTGTTTCATCTGTGTCTTTCTCTTTCCCAGGTTCAGTTGATTTCAGGCTTTCTCTCTCTCAGATTCCATTGACTTCAGCTTCTGGCTTGTGGGACTTTCTCTCTCAGTTTCTTGGGGTTTCTCTCTGTCTCTGTGGTCTCCTCTCTCTGTATTCTTCTGTTTATAAAGGGCTCCAGTAAAAGGATTAAGACCCACCCTGGGTCACACCTTACTGAAGTAACCTAATGAAATTGTCCTTAATAGAATCTAATCTAATCAAAGGATCCCACCTACAATAGGTTCACATTCACAGGAGTGGACCAGTTTAAGAAGATAATTTTCAGGGGTTCACAAAAGACTCAAACTACCACCAATCCATACATCCAACTCCTCTGGTCTTTATCTCTAAAAATCTAGGTTGACAGTTAAAAAGAAGCCTTTTCACAATTGCAAGAGCATTCAGGAATGGGCACGAGAAAACGAGGACAGAAAGAGAAAGAAAGCAAATGATTCACCAGTAGGAAATGATCAAGATAAAAGAAGGTGTGGTGGAATATTCTTACACATGACCACAACACCCCCTTCCACCTTCCTTCCTTCCTTCCTTCCACAGATGATCTTCCTTGGACTCTTTTGGCTGGTGCCTCATTAAATTGTAGATTCAATACAATTCAAAGACCAAGATAATGCCTTCTGGTCCTTATATAACCTTGGCCTCAGTCAAGTTATGCTACATATATAGAATTCAATTATTTAAATGAACAAACTTCCAATCTGCTTCTTCCTTTGATCCTAGCAGTATAGATATTCTCAGCTGGAAAATTCTTTTGTAGGAAGAAAAACAGAGTCAATTAATTTTTGCAAGTTGACCATAATGTCTTATTAAAACTTCAGACAAACCTTGCTTTTGATAAATGTTTCTTTGTGAATAGACCTTGCAAAGACTTGTGAACTGAAGAATAATTCTAAACAATTGTTTCCAACGCTCAACTGAGGGACTTTAAAAAAAATTCTGCCTCTAGGGATCCACCCCAAGCTAATTAAATCAGAATCTCTTGAGGTACTTGCCCAGGAATTCTTATGTTTTAAAATCTCCCTGAGTGATTCTAATGTGCTTACAGAGTTAAGAACTACTGCTCCAAATGGAACATGTGTGACATTGCAAGTCAGTGGCCTCATCCATGAGTACTTATTTTTGTGACAGGTACTCAAAAAACATGAGGACTTACTATAAAACTTAAAATCAGTTTTAAGCCAATATACACAAAATGATTTCTTTTTAATGTCTGCAAGTGCATAAAGTCAAACACTAAAATGATTTTTTCTTTTTGCCTTAGTACCTCTCATAGCATTACTTGGAATGGTAAGGAACTCTAAAACACTTGTTACAAATGAGATTCCCTCCTGCCAGCTGGATTTACATGTCATTAAAAGTCTATATTTAATTTTCAATAAAGTGGTCAAACCAATAAGACCAAAGTATGAATCAAGGGTCTAGTTAACCCACTAAAGAAGCCTTTTTTGATTCTTCAAACTATTTCTGCCACAGATACTACAGATAGAATCTTGGATGAAGCTGAATGACAAGTGTGTCTCTTTCAGGAGGAAAATGATGAGCTTCTTGCTATTTTCTGTCCAACTACATCTGCAAATAAGGAAGAAGAGTAACTAACTCTAATTTACCTTATGTCTTCTCACATCAATCCATTGGGAAAAACTCTAGCTCAGCATTAATTCATTTTTTCATTTTAAGTGTAGGCAATTTTTATGTTCAGAATAATAAAGTAATAATGCTACTTGATCTCTTTTTCATGCCGAGTAGTAGAGGCGGTATAATTTAATCAATGATTAAGAGCCTGGGTTTGAATACCACATTTGCCTTATGCAAGTTGCTTAACCTCTCTGCACTTCAATACTTCATTCACTGTATAATGGGGTGATGTGATATATCATCTGCCTCAGAAGGCTGAGAAAATTCAATGAGGATATACATACTATGTGCTGGGACATAGTAGTTGATTGGTACATAGTCGCGATTATTGATCTTGCGTTGCTCCAGGCAACCTCACTAGAGCAGGTCCACTCTGCTTTCCCCACACTGAAAATCTCACATCCCCAAATCCTCATTGCCACAAACTGACAAAGTCTAGCCTGATGTAGGCCTTCTGCTTCTTCACCTGTGCCTGTCAACATTGTCTATTGTGCAAATGTTGTGTAGGGGGAAAAATGGCCCATTGAGAAAAACATTCTTTTTTTTTTCTAATGCAGTGTCATCAAGAAGAGACACAGCCTAAGCGTAGGTAGTTACTCTAATTACTTTCAGGATCACACAATTGTCAGGGAGCAGGATCTGCTCAGCATCTGAAAAATGTTGCTCCTTAAGAACACCAGTGTAGGATTTATGATATGGTGGAAGAGAGCTCAATTGAGGCAACAAGACTGAAGTATACTGTGAAAAAGTATCCTTGGTGTTCAAGAGAAAAATAAGAATTCATTTATTTGTATTGCACAGATAACCAAAAGTAAAACTGCTGTTTGTAAATTTCACTTTTGTTCACATGTGAGTTGTTTCTACTTAAATTTGGTTCTATGTTGCACATATACATTCAAGATATTATTTCTATTATTCTTCCATTAGCAAATAATGTACATTAGAGTGTATGGCATGTGAAATTTATTGCTGATTTAGGCCATCATTGAGTTGGCATGAATATTAATGTCTATTCCTTCCTTAAAGAGATGAACTTCTATATCACCTCCTAAAGGATGGGAAACTTTACCAAACCCAAGAAATTTCATGTAAAAGTGTTCTTTTATATGTACTACACTGCATTTTCTCAAAGATGAATTACATGAAAGACTTAATTTTAGGCATTTTATTTACCATAGTTAACTATATCCTTTAAATTATTACTTTCCTAGACTAAATATATAATTTATCATTGCTTTGTATCCATCCTCAGGTCTCTGAATCATTTTTACCTAGTACCTTCATTAACTCTCCCCATTTCTCTGGCCTTTATTTCTAGAATTCAGTTACCTAAAGCCAACTATTTCAGTGCTGAAACTGTAAAACCATCTCCACCCTGATTCGTGTGGATCCTTCCTTAACAGGCCAAAGTTATATCAGTTCTAATTTATTGACACCACAGATGGCAAAATCATTTTCTCTCTAGTTTCATCAAAGTGTCTTTTGGCAACAAAGCTAGGTTTCTTCTGCCCATAACATACTTGAGTTTTGGATTATTCTTCAAATTATTAATATATTTTGCATATTTCCTTTTAGAATCCTTTTTGATTCTCAACTGCCCAAACTACCTATCTGTATAGCTTCCCTTATTTTTTCTAATTTCTCCTGGAATATTTCTTTCTTAACAATTAAGTGTTTTCAAAATATAAGGTTACAATATTAATGAACAATGTCTTTTTAATTTCAGATTATATTTCTATTGAATACTTGTAGGATATGAAACTATTATCTAAGTACAGGGCAAGGAAAACTAAAATTTTTTAATTAAATGAAATCAAAATAACAGAGAGAATAAAAGAGATGAAAATGTTACACAGCCCTTAAAAAAACAAGGCAAGTACTGGAACAGATGTAGCTCAAGCAGTTGGGCACCTGCCTCCCACATGGGAGGTCCCAGGTTTGGTTCCCAGTGCCTCCTAAAGAAGATGAGCACATAATGAGCAGAGAATATGATCAGACACAATGAGCAGAGACCGAGTAAGCACAGTGAGCAGACAACAAGGAGACAGACAAGGGAGCCATCTCGGGGGCAGGGGAGGGGAACAAACAAACAAACAAACCAAATATTATATCTTAGAAAATAGAGAAAATTAAGGGGCCACTAAAGTCATATTTTATTTTGAACCTTGCAAAAAGTACCTAGGTAACTAAACCTATCTGCATGCATCTATATTAGCTCAGGATCATAGGATCTTAGATTTGAAAGAGATCTTAGATGAAATTTCAAATTAAAAACCCAACCTGAAATCTACTTCTTTGTTAACCTGGACATATTTATCTCCTTTCTGAAATATATTGAAACTTATAACAAGTCTACAGATGGTTCCTCAAATGTTTATAAACTATTTTAACTCCCATTTCCATTCCTTTTTTCTTTTGATGTGGTTTTTAAACCCCTTATCATCTTGATGGCTACCCATGAACACACGTTAGTTACTTTAACACACTCCAAATTGAACACTTGGTCCTGGATGGTCTTTAATCAGTGTTGTGAGTGATATGGACAGTTGGCAGTTCTGGGCCACCACTTTGCAATGTGAATGATGCTCCTTGGCATTGTGCACCATGATGGCATGGATAAGCACTCTGTAATTATTCCTACCTCTTCAAGTGGGCTGACTGGTGCTTCAATGGGCAGAAAGCTAAAAATTAGATGTCTCAGACCTTCTAGAAGCTAGGATTTGGGGTGAAAAATAGATCAGCCAATTAGAAGTATTCATGAGATATTTGGAATGCAAGTGAGATGGAGGCCATGTTCATAGTGATTTTGGCTGTTTTCTGCTGGCAGGGATATTTATGGAGATTCCAGCATCCAATCCCCAACCTGTATGTCACAATTGCTGGGCTCCACATACTTTGTTCAGGCAGTTGAAACATTTGTTCTTTCCTGATCCCAGGATTACAGTTACAGTGGTAGTTCTTGAACTTACTCTTTTCAAGCACAGCCTCCTGATTCCACGTCTTTCCTGATTAAAGGATATACAGTAGTTCCCTGGCAGGTGAGTCCTGTGGGCTCAGCATAGCACCTGCTTCTCCAGCCCTTCTAACAATTACCTAATTCACACTGTATATAAATTATTTTCTGCTTAAAATGCATAAAATGACAAAACCTATTTGTCAAATACTGAATATGATGAGACCATAATGCACTAGGATCCAGACTCTTCACCTCTATTAAATAGCAAATACCACATCAACTTACTTAGACAGGTTTGAGTTAAAGAATGATCATATTCTACTAAACTGTGCTGTTCCCATACTTTATTAAACACTACCAAGTTTGGCTTCTTCTGCACATTTGTTTTTTTGTTTTATTTTATTTTCCTCATTTGTTTTTAAACCCTATGCAGAGCTCTTTATTAATTCCTATTAAGTTCCATATTCTTAATTTCCCATCTGTGATAGACAGCCTTTGAAGACATTGACCTTCCTTTCAACCTGTCGTAGGTTGGGTTCTCTCAGAAACAGCAACTAAGCCAAGAACCCAGATGTAAGCATTTAGTAAAGAAGAAACCAGTGAGGAAGAAGGGATAGCAGGAAAGAGAAGGGGAATAATCCCCACAAGGAGGTGATTTCAACCAGCCTGATCCTGGGGTGGATCGGGGAGGGGAACATAAATTACACCTCAAAGTTTGACCCACGTTGTGACTTGAGATGCAGGAGCTGGGGTTTTATAGTTCCACACCAATCATTCTCTAACTGTGGGCACTGAGGGTGAGAGAGGGTGAAATGAATTCCTCAGGCCTCTGGCTCGCCTTATGGGCAAGAAGTCTCCAATACCCTAGGGCAAACCTCTGCAGTCAGGGGTTCAAGCAGTTAGCAGCAGTGCACAGAGAAGCTGGGAGACAGAGCTGGGGAAATGGGTGCAAAGGGCACCAGCAGTATCTATTACACCACCTTTGAGTCCTGTGAAGCCTTGATAAGAATCTATTCTGTACTTTAACCAAAGTCTTAATGAAAATGTTGTCTAGGACTAGGCCCATCCTTTAGAATTCTATTAAGCAACACTATAGCATTGTGAAGAGAAAATCACATCAGAACTACTCTTTCATTCTATGGTAGTCACAAAGTTGGTAGCCAAGAACAGGTAATGTAAGTAGTGAGAAATGATAAGTCTTATTCAAGAAACATGCCCTCATCTCAGCCCAAAGACATTTCTATTTGCAAACTAGGATGGGATAAGCACGATCATTCTAATCTTAGCACTACAATGTCTAGCTTCAAGATCATAACTAAGGAAGAGTTAGACATGATCATAACTAAGGAAGAGTTAGACATTATATAATGTCAGCTAATGTTTCATAAGAATCAGCCCTGAGCCCCACCTTTTCCAGTATTTGATAATCTGGAAAACGAATGAGAAATATGCTCTCAACTTTACAAGTGTTACTAAACTAGGTCAGACTAATACTTGAATTACAATTCAAAATAGACTTGACAAGAAAAATCTTTTACATGCATTATGGACCCATGTTAGACTTTGGAGAATGTGTACATGCACATATGCACAGGCAAACACAAGAACAGTAAAGTAAGTGGCAATATTAAACAATTTTTTAATGAGATGAAGATTAAAAAAAAAATAGAAGGTCCAGAGTGCAGTCAAAGAGAAAGAAAAAAGATGTTCTGGATAAAATTTATTTTAAGTACAATGGTCAAACTGCAAAAAGGAAAGCTAGAAGAAATCAATTTTATCTTCAAATATATAAAAGGTTATTTTATGGATAAAAGTCATAAAAGAATAAGTAGAAATAAGACAATATAATTAAGTCACAAAAGAAAAAATAGTTTCCTAGCCTTTGAGGCAGTAAATGGATCCCTGAGGACATGATCTTTTGGTTTCATCTGGTCATTGGCAGCCAGTGGTCCGGGCCAGTCTTCAATTTGTCACTTCAGATCCTTCTCCACCTGCTCTCTGTCTTGGAGATTGGTTTGCAATGAATTATTTCAACATGCCTGCCAGTTCCTTCAACTGGCTTCCAGTAAGATTTCAACTCAGCCAATAAGAAGCCTCATCAGGAGATCAGAGGAAGAGAGTAAAATAAGGTCAGGATGTTTGTTCTCTTGGCCCCGACCCTGCAATATCCCCTTAGGCTAGCTGGGCCACCTCCTGAAGGTCACTGCTCTTCCCAAGGCTTTCAAATCTACATTACTCTTCTTTCAGGTTTCAGGAAGCCATTCCTCCCCACATCCCTTCCTGACTAGGTATGATAACAGTCCAACTGGTAGTATCAGTCCGGGGCACTGCACTATCCCCTGGGGTCTTCCTTCTCCCATAACAGATATGTCATCCATTTGCAAGTGAATCCCTCTCTATCTTATTTTGAATGTACGATCCATTTCCTGATTGGACTCTAATCCCCTAATTGCTACCTAGTCCCTGTGATACATAAGGCAGCATGAGAGTCAGATAATGCCACCACATCCTCTTCCCTACCCTTGGATAGAAACTGCAGGGACTTGTCATGGCTCCACATGGAGAATGGCCTGCAAAACTCTTTGCTCCAGTCATTTCCATCCCCTAACCACCATTCCCTAGGAAACCAAAGAAAGTAACCTATCACTTTTGAAAAATTGCTGACCTCTATTTTAGACATCCATCTGGTTGAAGAGTCGACATACATTACTTTGAGAATGACTTTTCTTTCAGAAAAACTATAAAATGATATATACCTCAGAAGCCATTTATGAAGTCTTTGCTACAGTAATCTTAAGTTTTCTCTTAGCATGACAGTTCTTTTTATCTGGAACATCTGTATAAAAAATGCAAAATATTTATCTTTCAACTGTTGTTTTAATCTAAACTGGTGGGTAAAATGTTTTATGGCTTAACTTCTTAGTCTTTTTAGCTTTCTTTCCAAAATAAATATGTCCTGTGGATCTTAGGTCTCACTTTTACAATCATCAGCTTTCATTACTGGCTTTTCCCCATGTGGAAAGGAATTGGATTTAATTCCTTAAAAAATACATTTGCCAGTAGTTTGGCCTTAGCCAGAATGGATGATTCTAGATTTGGCTTCATGGTTCTGGTCCTGGGTCAAAATGGATTTGTCCGGCATCTCTTTGGAAAAGGATTAATATGTGATTGGAACATTTTGAAAGGCAAGGATAGTGACAGTCCTGGCCTTGTTCCCGCCAACATCTTGAATCATCATTGCCTGGAGAAAAGTCCATCATTTGCCTCAGAAACAAAGAGAAAATGGTAATGAATGTGTTCATTGTACTGAAGCGTTTTTTAAAAATGGGGACAAGGGTGGGAATGGGTGGGAGAGTAGTATTAGGATATTTTTTCCACATGTGGAAATTCTGAACTGGACATTTCAAATCAGTGATATATTTAAGCAACTTAGTAGAGTATTAGGCACGAAAGAGGAACAACCATGAAAGAAATGCACATTATAACCTGACACTTTTAAGAACATAAAAATTAATGTTACCTAATGAAGGAGTAAATCTCAATTTGTCTTTTATAAAGTCGTCCTATATATCAATCCTCTATTGATTATTAATATTTCTTTACACATCTGATCAATTTTTCTAGTCCATAGTTTCAAAGGTGAAATGAATATATTTGGGGTAATTAAAAGTATAAGAACATTTTCCTTAAAGAAGTAAATGCTGCAAATATTAATCACCTCACCTTTTTATAACAAGCAATGAGCACAATTTACAAGGAACACACAGACTGTTTTATTGGGTGATATTAAAGAATATTAAAGAAATATTGCTTTCTAGGAAACTACAATATTTACAAATCTTTAGTACAAATTCCATAAGCTACCTTGTGTTCTCAAAGAAAATACTCTCCACACTCCAAACATAACCAAATCTAATGAAATAGCCTCTTTTGGGAGTAAATTGATGCAAAAGCCATTCCTTCTATCTATTTTGTTCAGATGAGGATGGAAGATCTAGTGTCTGACTGATGCTCTCTGCCTTAGTAGGTGCCTGTCACTGGTCTCTAGCATGTGACAACTGGAGCAAACCCTTCTCAGCATGTGTCATCACATCACAGTCCAAAAGAAATCATGACTGGTGGGTTAAACTTATAGTTTTCACAGATAAGATTTATGTATATTATGTAATAGCAAAGATTTCCAGAAAATTCATATTGATAGTTAAAAGCTTTTTTCTTTTTAACTCAATTTTATTGATACATTTTCATAAAGTATAAAATCCATCCAAAGTGTACAATCAATGGTGCTTGGTATAATCACAGAATTGTGCATTCATCATTTTGATCAATATTAGAGTGATTTCATTCCTACAACAATAAAAATAATAATAAAAAACAAAGAAAAAATCTCTACCCCTTAATAATCACCTCTCAATCTCTCTACCCTTCCCCTGTCATACATAGCTGCTATTCAGTTTCTGTCTTTCTGATTTATTTGTATTTATATTTTGAATAGATGAAATCAAGCCATATGTAGCACCTTTTGTCTAGTTTCTTTCATTTCACTTACTATATTTCCTTTTTTTTACCTTTAAGGAAATATTATTAATATATACTGCACACTGCTGTCCATAGTTTGCTTTGGTTGTATTTTGGTCTGATATTAACATCTGTACTATTATCATATATTTTTTCTGTTTCAAAGAAAAACTATATATATATATGCAATAATACCCATACTTATATTTCACATGAGGCTTTGCTATGCTATACAGTCCCATGATACATTTTTAGCTTTCCTTCTAGTAATATGCTTGACCTTAGCTTTCCCTTTCAACCACTATCATACCCATATATTAGCACTGCTAGTTACAAACACTATGATGTGCTTTCAGCATTTCTATGCACTTCCAAAGACTTATGAACAACTTTTTTTAACCAATTCCACACAGATTAAACCTCAGATTTCCAGGATAATTAAAACCTTCTAGAACAGTTGGAAGTTGTTTGGAACTTCTTTTAAGAAAATGTTTTCCCTTCATGAAATTTCTTTTCTATTAATCTTTTATGAGGACTATTTAAGTTAATGAACTGATTAATCTATTTGGAGTAGGTCTAAATTCAAGTGTAAGTACCCAATATCCGATTTTAAATAAAATGCATACTTTCAAGATAAATTGTTTTACTGTAATACTTTCTTAGTATAAGATGCCTTACTCTTTATGCTGAGACCATATCTATATATTCCCTTACTTAAAAGTATGCAAATAGAAAAAATGAATATGAAGAAGGCACAAATAGCAAAGTTCCCGTGGCATGACCAATCCATTTAGTTGGATATTTTTGAAGAAAAAAATTTAAAAACAAATGTTTTAAAATATGTATGTCCACAAACAAAAAGCATGTATTCATAGAACTCAGAAGTAGCTGTTGTTTTCGGATATTATCTAAATAACTCTGCTATCTTCAGTCTTCTTTCTGTCATTCTGCATAATATATCTTATTTCATTATATAACTTTCTTATATAATTTCAAAAATAATATGAATTTGTTGAAGATGATTTGGAAAATACAGAAAATAAAAAAGCTTAAATCTTACCACATAAAATAAAAAAACAAAAGTATATATTTTACAGACTTTATACCAAAACTATAATGCCATGAACTAAGCTGGTATAAGGTAACTTTTTGACATAGGTTAAGTTTTCTAAGATTTAATGCTCCATTATCTTCTTTTCTTGCTTTCTTGGGTATCTCCTATATTCCTACTGTTTCAACTACGTTCTTCTATGTGTGTGACTTCTTATAAGGTCTTTTTTTTTTTTTAACTCTCATTTGACTTCCAAAGAGCATTCACAGTTGCTTATTGGATAGCCCCACCCAGTGTCTTATTGGCATCTCAAATATCCGACATTGAACTCATCGGTTCTCCCCAGAAAACCATCTCTCAGTTACACCCCACAAGGGAAACCACTATCTTAATTGCTAAGAACATAGAAGTTGTCTTAGGGCTTATCACTTCCTGCCTATACCCTAAGAACAGCCACTGCTCTGAACATCCTGCTTCAAGAATCTTTCCTAATCCACTGTACATAGAACCACAAGAGATTTCTGTCTAAAACACACATCTACCCATGGTATTCCCCTGCCCCAAGCCTCCACTGGTTTGCCACTGGATCACAGGATGAAATCTAACCTCTTGGTATTGCATTCAATGTCCCCTCTGCTCCAGTTAATCCTCCATACGCTCCAAATTTATCTCCTACTGCTCCTCCCATATCCTTTGAAAGATTTAGGCACAAGTTAATCTGAAAAAAAGAAATTCTAATGGTTGAATTTCAATCACTATGACAGTAAAGATTTTATTCCATGTGACAGCACGGTTGATATTTGAGGAAGGGCAGGAAGGGTTGTGAAAAAAGGAGAAGTGCTTAAATCACACTTCTTCTTTCTCTAGAGAGTCATCAAATAAGCCTCTGCACGCAAAATAAAATCCTGGCAATGGAGTAAAAAGGGACAAAGAAAACAAGTTTGTTCGTTCGTTCATTCATTCATTCATTCATTCATTCACTCATCCATTTAGCAAATGTTTAGAAGCATCACTTATAGGGTAAGGTGAACATGCAGATGCTGCCACAATTCCACAATGTACCTGTTTCAGCTCACACAGAGGTACCTATTCTCCTCTGCCAGTGGTTTGGCACCTATGGAAATGCTAATTTTATTTTAAAATAAGCAACTTCTTGAAAGAGCTATATTCATCTGCAGGCCTGTCTCTTGCCAGATATTCAAAAGCAGGTGCAATGGGGTCAGCTACTCTGAGATATAAACAAAAGCTTTCGTGTATGAGTCAGTGTGACCTTTACCGGCAAAAAAAAACAGGAGAACCTGAGCTGAAAGCAGCAGTTTATGTACTTAGTTAATCCGCTTGCATGAATAAGCAGAGTTTAGAAGGTACAAGTGTTTTCAGCGAATGTAGATTAAATGTGGGCCTCCCGGGGCTCTTTCTCAATATTCATAGGTGAAACGTATTCTCCCCGGGCTTCAGTGTCTTCTTCATGGATCCTAACCTCATGGACGGATTCATTGAAAGAATTATCACATCTCTCTCTCTGAAAGGAAACTTCTCACCCAACAAATTCATCACCTATATAAGTAGATTTTAATGAGTCAAGTCCTTTAACCAACAACAAACTAATCATTCTTTTGGCAAAATAACCAAAAGTACTCTGTTCCTATATTTGGAGTTATTTCAGGTATTTTCTTCATGCATTTTAGTGATTCTTCTTCAACTCTTTTGCAATTTACAATTTCAAAATAAAATTCTCCTTTAGAAAGTATTTATTTTTCTTTTCCTTTCTATTTTCTTTTAGGAAGAAGATATAATATTGTTGATGCCCTTCGGCTAATTGCAGAGAATATTAAGCAATGTTTGTTTTCACTCTTGTATATTAATACTTAGAAATGTCCTAGAAGGTAATGAACTTGTCTTGGCAGAAAGTATACAAACTGTAAGGAGTGCAGACTGGGAGTGCTAGTCTGGCGTTCTGGACTTAATTGAGCGTACAATATTTCACTTGCAGATTTTTGGCAGCAGAGAAGAAGAATATTGGTAGCATGAGAATTCCCAAGAGAATTCAAAATATAGTTAATTTCCAGCTGTAATGTTAGGTTCCATTTTGCTTTCAATGTAGACTCCCATTAATCACTTGTTGAAAAAATTAACAAACTGGGTGTATGCATGGATGTACAGATATTAGTACAAGATGCTCAGGCACATGCAGCTGGGCGTTTAATTGGAAAAAGACCCACTGTGACATGAGTACACTCTGTACCAACACCCCTGAGTATTTTGTACTGACACCAGTGAATGTATCATGAGGAAGCAGATGCACTGTGGCTTTCTAAGGCCATAATTCGGATGGCCCTCAGAAGTCACTGAGGTTAACAGAAATCATTTCTCAACTAAGTTAGACTCCGCTCTTGCTCATGCTGTTGATTTCAGTGACATCAGAATACCTTGTTCTGGGATTGAGACAACCGGAAAACTTACTCTGAGCCTTGCTAGGGCTCAGGAAACAAGAGCCCTGCTGAGGAGTCCTGGATAGAAACAATTAGGTTTTCTGAAGCCCCAGGATGCTTTTGTTCTGAAGACTTATGTGAGATGTTATTATTTTCTGTAGATCCTCTCAAAAGATAAAAGTGGACATTAATAGTTAGGCTTTCTACCTCTATCTTTTTTATGCACTTAGCAACACAGCAGCTTTGTCAAGGGACTTTGCCCCAGAGTGTATCTTCTCTTTACCAAAGTCATAAACTGATAAACTGTTATTCTTTCTTTCTTTTTTTTTTTTGTTACATATCCCCCCATTTCTGTTTGCTCTTGCTGTGTTCATTTTTTTTGTGTTCTTCTGTGTCTGCTCTGTCTCCCCCGTTGTGGCAACGCGCCGAGTCAGCTCACTGAGCAGGCCACTCTGCTCCATTCACGGGCGGCTTTTTTTGCTTCCGTTCGCGTGGGCTCTGCTCAGTTCACAGGCCGCTTGCCCTGCCCGTGGCGGCTTTGCCCTGCCCATGGTGGCTTTTTGCCCTGCCCATGGTGGCTTTTTGCCCTGCCCACAGCAGCTCTGCCCTGCCTACGGCGGCTTGCTGTTCTCAAGGCGGTCTGCCCGCCTGGAGAGGTCCCCGGGAACCGAACCCAGGGCCTCCCATGTGGTGAACCGGCACCCTATCCACTGGGCTACGGCCGGCCCCTATTCTTTCTTAATACACATTTTATTTAAGAATCATATATACACAGAAAAATGTTCATTGTAAGTGTACACAAAGTGAACACACTCATTTAAGCAGTCCCCTCTCAGATACTATTCCTATAAAGAATAATCACCATCCAGGCTACTAATACCATAGGTGAGTTTACTTTTTTTTTTTTATATGGATGGACTCATAAGTTATGTTACTCTAATGTGTCTTGTTTCTTTCACTGAATATTATATTTATGAGATACATCCCTCTTGCTGAATATTTTGTAGTCCTTGCATTCTCACCATTGTATTGTATTCTACTATATGACTAGACCAAAATGTACCCGTTCACTCTTGCTGAATACTTTGAGTTGTTCCCAGTTTGAAGCTCTTGTGAATAGTACTTCTGTGAACATTCTTGTGCATGCCTTTTGATGCACATTTGTGCATATTTCTATTAGATGTATACCTTTGGTGTGGAACTGCTGGCTGATAGGTTATGCATATGTTAACTCTACCGCCAAATAATTTTCCAAGGTGTCTGATCAAATGTATGCACTAACCAGCAGGTTATGAGTGTTGATATTTTCAGTGTTTCTCATCATCGTCATTTTGATGGATGTGTAGTGAAATCATATTATCATCCTAATTTGCATTTCCCTGATGATTAATGAAGCCAAGCAACGTTCATTTATATTGGTCATTTGGACTTCATCTTTGTGCAGTTCATGATTTTATGATTTTTGTCCAAGTTTTCTGCTTTTTTTCTTATTGGTTTGTAGGAGTTGTATATTTTGGATACAAATCCTTTGCCCTTTATATGTACTACAAACGACTTCTATTCTGTATCTTGCCTTCTCAATCACTTTAGAGTTTCTTGATGAACAGAAATTCTTAATTTCAACATAATACAATTTAGCATATTTTTCCTTTACAGTTAGAAATATTTGCCTAACTCAAGGGTTACAAAGACATTCTTTTTATATTTTCTTCCAAAATCTTTTTATTTTACTTTTCATATTTATATTGGTTTTTGTGTGGTGTAAGATAATGGTCAAGATACATCAAGTTATTCTTACCTGAGTTTTAAAGACTGGCAGTCATTTCTTCTCACTATCCACCTCCCAATTTAAAGAAAAGGTCATGAACCTAAAGTCTCTATAGGCCATGGTTTGATATTACATGGACTAGGAAAATATCTCTCTGTAATACAGAAATCATAATCTAATTTAACACCTTATCCTAAAGACTGAGTAAAGGAAAGGAAAAATAAAACATTCAATTTTGCTTTCTAGTTCTGCAATATCTTTTGAAGCAGTGAAGCAAAGTCACTACAATTTTTAGATGCCAAAAAAATACACTGGATGAATAATTAAGAGGTTATTTGGAATCATGCTATGTCTATGCTGTATATGCTACACCTACACAAATGCTACCTCCAGCCACATTTTGTGAACATCACCAAGCTTCCTTTGGGGATTTCTTTACCAAGTCATATAAAAGCTACCTTCATTTCAATATGAACCTACACATGCCACATTAAACAAACCTAACTTCATGGTTTTAGAGTAGCTCACTAATGTTTATTTACTATTTATTATTATTATTTTATTTATTTACTCAGTTATTTCAGAAACCAAGAAAGATATAGGATTGTAATGAGAGGGGACATATTTAATAAGATATTTAGTTTAGCTCAATGCTGTCTAAAGGAGCTTTCTGCAATGATAAAACTGTTCTATGGCTCTAGATCTGCACTATAAAATACAGAAGCTGCTAGCCATTATGGCTATTGGGTGCTGGAAATGTGACTAGTGAGACTGAGCAACTGAATTTTCTATTTTATTTCATTTTAATTAATTTAGGTTTAAATATAAGTAACCACCTATGGCTATGTTGGGCATCAAAGATTTAGCTAATCTCAAAATGTGACTTTTTCCAGGTACTACCCCATGGTAAATTGGAGAATAAACACTGAGGGAAAAGATAGTACTAATCTGCCAGGTAATTGATCACATAGAGATCTCCAACCTGAAGATGGAATAAACCTGATCATGTTGAGTACACACATGCATATAGAGAGGCGGGAGGGATGGGGGGGAGAGATAGATGGTGAGAGAGAGAGACTAAAAAGTTTTGTCCAGGATGTGAAAGTCAGAAGCACATTGGGAGGCACTATTCCTTCTTACAACCAATTACTCTCCTCTCTCTATATAGCTTATAGCTAAGTTGCAACATGTTTGGCAGAGTTCCTACCACACAGCCCAGAGTCAGAATCAAATACCACCTTTATCCAAGTTCCATGAGTAAGACTTACCTTATTTTTTAAAGAATATTAATAAAAAATCACTTGAAGGAACAACTACCTGCAGTTCCAATGAACACTGAAATGTTTGTGGTAGCAGAAGTTGATGAACTTATTAAAACATCCAATTCGAGTTTTGCAAATATCCATTGATATAGGATGAAATATAGATATTGTTAGATATCATCTACATCATGTTAATATCATTTAATATTATCCTCAAATTTACTCTTAAAATTACAATCTGTACTCACTCAACTAGTTTTATATTGCTTTTACTGCTTACATATGACTTAATTTTTATAAATTTTAATATAAATATTCAACTTCAAAAATACTTTTCTACATATAAAACATACATTATAAAATAATGAGTCCATATTTGTAACATGGCTACTTTCTGCTAAAAGAAAATTATTATTATATACTGGAAAGTATTCTGTTTATGACAGTATTGGGAGGGATTTTTTGTTCACTTTTTGTTTTGTTTAGCAAAATAAAGTGCTATTTTTTTCCAAAGAGGAGCCTGCATCCAGCAGAAATCTGAAATCACTAAGAGTCAATAATTTATTATTGCTGTTCCTCACCTTATGCAATAAAAAACATGTTCATTTAGGAGGTAAAAGAATAAGGAATAAGGATAATAAACTTTTCTGATTGGTTCCTTTAGATGTATGAGATGTAAATTTTGAACCCTAAGTCAGTCTTCTTTGTACCAATCCTGCTTGCCCCTTCTGGCATCATGAAACCTCATTCTTCTCAACAGATACCTCGATTCTTGAAAGAGGATTTACAGGGGACAGAGAAGGAAGGGGGCTCCACCTCCCCAAACCAAAACATTCCTAAACTACCACAGGACTTTCCCAAGGTTCTGATTCACCCTAAGTTTCCTATCCCTGCCTCATCCTGCCAAGAATGACTCCATGGTGATGGTGAGCCCCTTCACTATAAAGAATGCACTGCAGGTGAATTGAGGCTGGGGAAAACAGTTGAGAATCACAGACTGCAGTCATCTACAAGTTTATCATTTTGACTCCTTTTTGGATACACTGGTTTATTTTACAATCCCTTAAATGTGGTTGA
>PVKH010004245.1:0-12086 GCA_004027955.1 Chaetophractus vellerosus
TATTCACGGCCGGCTCTTGCTTCAGTTCGCGGGAGACCTGCCCTGCCCGTGGCGGCTTTTGCCCTGTCCGTGGCAGCTTTTTGCCCTGCCCACGGCGGCTCCGGCCCGCCCATGGCGGCTTGCCATTCTCAAGGCGGTCTGCCCGCTAGGAGAGGTCCCCGGGAACCGAACCCAGGGCCTCCCATGTGGTATCCCAGCGAGCTCTTTATCCACTGAGCTATCTAGCCGGGCCCAACTTAATTATTTCTTACACTGATTTATCTAGCTACAAACTGCTCCTCTGCCTTCAGAACAAATTCTGGGCAGGCTAGCCTAAGACAAGTTTCCTGGTTCAGTCTTTCTGGCTTCTACCCAATTGACAGGCACTAAAATAAATGCAGTCTAGTATGTGCATAGGTCTTATTCTGCTCCCTCTGGAACAGGGCCAGGGACCCAAAATGGGAGTGTAGGCTAGCTCCACATTGCACCAAGGTGGGGCAAGGGACAGGCTAGCAAGGGAACCATAAGCTTTGCCTATCATTTTCCAAACTGCTTTTTTATTTATTTGGTACTTGCTCAGTTACTGCAACCCTGTAAGTGTTTTCTGGAGTTTTGAGGAAGATGGCATTGCTAGTTTTTGCTAACTGTTCAGAAATTCTGTGGGGGACTGGCACCCTGGAGCATCTTATGTCCCCATCTTAGTCGACTGGAAGTCCTCGCCATCAGTTTTAATCTGAAGTTAGCTCTTGGTTTATTACCACAATCCTTAAACTCTTCTCAGGGCTCTCTTGAACTGCAGTCTCAGGGAAGGCTATTGTGTCTTTTTTAAAACATTTTTTTATATATCTATATATATTTTTAGGATACATTGATTACATAAATGTTACACAGAAATTCCAGGAGTACCCATATGCCACCCCCCCACACACCTCGCACAACCTCCCACATACACATCCCTCATCAATGTGGCATAACGCCTGTGATAGATAAACACATTTTGGGGCTTTGCCATCAAGCATAGATCACAGTTCAGACTGTAGACAACCATCTCTCCCACACAGTTCTGCATGATACATGATGATACAAACTGACCTATGTCCTCCATTGCAACATCACCCACGACAATTCCCAAGTCCCAAAAAAAACCCTGCATTACAATTGCCCTTCCCTCTCTCTGCCCCCAAAGTGTCCAGTAACCCTGGCTCCACATAATTTTGCAATTTCTCCCATTGCATATATCACAAGTCTATAGCAGGACACCAACAAGTCCATTCTAGTCCATAGTTCTTCCCCCAATCCCGAGGAGTCTGGGATGGTGATGTCCCCTCCACCACCAAGTGAGAGGGGGCTATTGTGTCTTATTTTAAGTATAAAGATATGTTAGCTCCAGTGTGATCTTAGGTAGGTCATGGAACCCTCTTTGAGCCAGTTTCCTCTTTTCTAAGTAGGGATGATAATACCTAACTTTCAGTGTTGTTGTGAGGATTTGAAATAGTCACTTAGCTAACAAATGTTTGCTGAACATCAAATACGTGCAGGTCCTGTTTCAGGAGCTGATGATACCTCAGTGAACAACCCAGACATGATCCCTGGCCTCATGGAGCTTACAGTTGTATTGGGGGAGGAGGATATTCTACTGGTAATTACAAGTATGAAATATAAACATGGTACATATATAGCAGGGTAGGGATACGGGAAGTAACTATGGGAGACGCTTACAGAGGGTCCTAACAAAGTCTCAGGGCCAGAATCTTTAGACCACTCCTCTGAGTAAGTGAAGAGCAAGATGAGAAGTGAGCAGTGAGAGTGAGCTAGGTGAAGAGGAGCAGCATTCTGGGCAGGGAGAACAGCATGTGCCAGGACATATTTGAAGGACTGAGAGAAGTCCAGTATTCCTAGAAGGAACGGGGAGAGATCTGCCCAAAGATGGGAAAAGATAATTTTTGCCTGTTAAGATCACTGTGGAAAAAAAATTAGAGAGAAGCAAGAGTACCAAATTAATCTTTAAAAGATCTAAATGGGTTCATTTTACCCTGTGGGGGATCGGCACCCTGGAGCATCTTATTAACTCAACATTTTCATCATAACTCATAACCTCCCTGGAAATCCCCACAATTACTGTACTCTACCACATGGGCCTGTTGTTGCTCCAGGTTGGTGTTTCCGTGGGGCCTTTGCACATGCTGTTCTCCTGGCTGGGATGCATGCTCATTCCCCAAAGAGTCACAAGACTGGGTCTTCCTCATCATTCCCATCAAAGCCCAAAGGTCACTTCTTTAGAGAAGACTTTCCTTGGATACCTTATATTATGTTAATTACCCCCTCACACACACACTTTATCACTTTAACCTATTAATTTTCTTCACAGCACTTACCACTGCTAAAATTAGCCAGTTTTTTCATTTAAGACTGTAAACTCTAGGAAAGCAGGGACTCTGTTTTGTTCACTACTGTCCCGGCACCTAAGCAGTATCTGACATATAGGACACATTCAAAACAAGATGGAATGTGAGATATGATGCAGGAAGGCACTTTAAAAAGGCTGTTGCAATGATTCAGGTGGCGAGGGTAGTGGCAGAAGAAATGGAGAGAAGTGGGCATATGGACATAGGTTGAAATAATAGGTCTTAATGACCCATTTTTTTTTTTTAAGGAGGTACCAGAGATTGAACCTGGGACCTTGTATGCGGGAAGCAGGCACTCAAAGCACTGAGCTATACCTGCTTCCAGTGATTCTTTTTTTTAAAAGATTTATTCTATTAATTAATTAAATTAATTAATTAATTTCTCTCCACCCCCTCATTGTTTGCACTTGCTACATGCTGTGTCTTTAGGAGGCACTGGGAACTGAACCCAGGACTTCTGATGTGGGAGGGAGGCACCTAATCGCTTGAGCCACCTCCGTTCCCTACTTTGTTGTGTCTCTAATTATGTTTTTCTTCCTGTGTCTCTTTTTGCACCATTTTGTTGTGTCAGCTTCTTGTGCCTACCCGCCATGCTGTCTTCTTTAGGAGGCGCCGGGAACTGAACCACGGACCTCCCATGTGCTGGCAGGAGCTCAGTCGCCTGAGCCACATTCGCTTTCACCAGTGATTCATTTTTTATGTAAGGAGTAAAGAAATGGGAGGAGTCAGGGGTGGCTACTGGGTTTCTGGTTTGTGTGAGTGTAAAGTAATATCATTGATTGGATGGGGAAAGCTGGAAGTGGAAGGAGGTTTTAGATTAAGGCCATGAGTTCAGTTTTGGATATGTTGAAAGTGAGACCCCCTGGGTAAAATACAATATACAGCAAGTACATGGGTAGACATGTCAGAGGAAAAGTCTGGGCCTAGACTTGCAATACCAGTCTGGGATGTGTCAGCATATAGATGCTAACTGAAGCCATGAGAATGAACAAGGTCTCTTAAGAGGAGAGCTTGGAGTAAGAAAAGATACAGGAAGCAGAGCCTCCAAAGGAGACTGAGGAGGGACAGCCAGAGAGGCAGAAAGAAAACCTGAGTGTACCATCAAAGAAACCTAGGGAATGGGCTGAGAGAGCAAATAAAACAATGAGGACAGCACACTGTCCATGGGTTTTAGGAATATGGAAGTCACTAGTGACCTCAGTGACTGCTAGAGAATGAAAGGAGTAGAATTCAGATTGCAGTGGGGTGAGTGAGTGGGAGGTGAGGCACTAAAGGCAGGGGTTCATTTGGTGAGAGTGCAGACAACTCTTCCAAGAACTCTAACTGCAATGGGAGGAGAGAGATGGGGCAGTAGCTACAAAGGGAGGTGTGATCCAGGGAATACTTTTTAAAGACAGGATAAACCTAAGTGTGTTAATGCTGATGAAGAGAAGCCCATAAAGAAAAATGGGTTGAAGTAACTGAAAAGAGAAATGAAAACCCTGAGAAAGATCACCTGGAATGGAGAGAAAGTGAGGTTGGTATAGAAAGAGGAACACCTCTTTCAGTGTAAGAGGAAGAAGAGTAGAAAGAACAAGTGCAGAATAGGGCTATCTTTAGTTTAGGGTAGATCATTTTACCTACAACTCTTGTTCTATTTTACGTAGATAGGTGTGGTCAGGTTAGTAGTCTCGGTGGCGAGAAGCTAAGTTTGTTCTATTTCTCTGTAAAGCTGGAGGTAATGTCCTCTGAGTGTTGAGGGGAAGTGAGGGATGGGAGTTTAAAACAGTAGTTGCTGAGAGTGGGAGAAGAAGCAGACTAAGAAACACAGGAATGTCATGTGCAGGAAAACAACTGATCCGGCACAAAAATAAGTGCTTCATATATAAGTTCTACTAATATTGTGTTATTGTTAACATTGGCCAATATTACATAGTCACTGGTCAGAGGAGACTACAATGCTGACCTGTAGACAGAAGGCTATGCTCCACATTGGTGGATGTTTGTGTGGGACCTGTAGTCTTTATGAATACTAATATACAATGCTATAATAACATAATTTAGCATTTCTCATGATATATCTATTAGTCCTTAAATTTTTATATATGTTGGTTTTGTCTCACCCATTAGAAAGTTAAGTTTTTTGAGAGGAAGGTCAATGTATTATAAATCTCTATCCCTCCAAGTTCCTCATACTTAGTTATTATTTGTGAACTAATGCACTATTTATTTGTAACTAATACAATTATGTTCCCCCTTCCCCTCAGCCCCAATAACTCAAATACAGAAATCACATCTCACACAGTTGAACTCTATCTAGTATTAAAAGTAAATATTTTATTATATAACAGGAGTTAAAGTTTTCTAAAATCTCTATCAACAAAACCAAAAGTCATTCTGGGCACAGAGAGTCATTTTTATAATCAAAACTACCTCTCACTTTTCAGAAACATGTCAAAGTAAATGGTTACGTGCGCTGCAAACAGGGTCAAACCTTTAGGTCTCCTGTGGCAGCCGAACAAAGTGTGAGTTACTGAGCTGTTGTCCTGATGGGGACTGTAGAGGATGAGACAAAGAGGAAGCTCACAACCAGGATGCTCAAATTCAGGCCAGGAGTCCATCTGCCATCCAGTTCTGGTCAGTCTGACAAGTCACTCTGATCTAGCACGATTATCCTGTATGAGTGTTTTTTAAAAGAACAGAAAAGGGAGTTTCTAATTGGTGTGTAAATTTTTTAATGAGACAAACACCACCCTCTTTTTATTCAATTGAATTCAAGGGAAAGGGATTTGGGTCTTTATAATCAAGGGAGATAATGATCAACTAGTAAGTGTACCATGGAAATGCAAAACAACTGCAAAGCAACTGACAGTAGCATCTTCTGTATTCCCTGCACACTAAAACTGTTCTTGTACTGACTCTACCACTTATTTGATCAATATTGGTATTAATTTCACCTCATATTTGAATTTACTATAAATTTTAACATTTAAAACATTGAAGAACTTTGTCTGAATTCAAGTTTTGCCATTATTAATTCAGATGCTGGTAAATGTTTAAAGTCTGCTCATGCTGTCTAGAAACAGTGACCCTTGACCTACAAACATCTGCTATCTCATTACCTGGATGGTTCGGACCAACCCAGTCGCTTCCAAAAACAGGGTTTTAGTTCATCTTGATGAAATATAGGAAGAAATAGAAACAATCTGATTACTTTCTAGGTCAAAGGGTGACAGTATTCAGAAGTCACATTAGTGCTCTCTTTAGGGTAAACTGTTTATCTGCAACTGCTGTTCTATTCTACAGAGATAGAATCTTTCTAACAAACACAGCTAATGGGTTCCCTTCCTAACATTCTACACTTCCGTGCCATAGTTATGGACGCTAATGACACTAATTCACAAAGTCCTTGCATTATCTTCTCAGTGAATTCAATACTAGCTAAAATGCTCATACACTCCAGGCCTTGTGCGAGTCAGGGTCCTGGAAGAAACAATGCACCCCAAGATGGTTCAAATAAAGACCCTTTAATGAAGTGACTACTTACAGAGGTGTAGTCAGGGTTAAGGGTGCAAGCAAGGAATGACAAGGTACCCAGTGACTAGCAGCAGTGGGAAGCTGTTACCATGTGTACATCTGAGGGGACAAGGGGAGGAAACAGTTACTGAAACCAGTGAGAGGTGCAACTGGGAAGGATGGGTTGCCTTATAGAAGCTGTGCTTATTGGAGGGACATCACTTGTACCAGAGTCAAAGTACTGAAGTAGGGAGGAAGGGGAAGAAATACCCCAACCTCTCTCCTACCCTCTGATCTTCTGCCAGGGCCTCCTATTGGTCAGCAGGAAGTCACCTGGCCAGGAACACCCAGGAGATAAGGACCACAAGGGTCATCTTCCTGGGGTGCAGAGCTCAAGCAGAAAAGGAAGGAAAATGAGAATGGACTGGGGAAGGGATGAAAAAGGATACCAGGTGATCTGAAAGGGCTAATGTCTCCAATTTAGTGAGTAGAAGGAACTTAAATATAGGAGGGAGTCATTTGTGAGTGGCATATCAGAAACTCTAAAGCTCTATCAAAATAGTTTTGAAAATAAGGTTAATTTATAATTTTCACATTACTTGTAAATTCCATTTAAATTTCTTAGTACATGATTTCTTATTGGATTCTGTAGTCCCTGTGAGCTAAATTTAGAACTTTTTTGAAGAATCCATACAATTAAAATCAAAACATCACTCTAGACTACATGGAACATAATGATAATGAGGTGGGCTGAAGGCTTGATTAAGAAACAGAATTGGATGTTGTTACTATTTTGTGATGCAGATATGATTGGCAATTAACAGCACACCTGGGCTGAATTACAGGAAAAAAGAAATTGTCAAAGGTAGCTGGGAAACATTTCTAAACAACTTTGATGCTCACCAAAGTCCATGGATGCCATTATAACCCATTGTTCATTCGTACCTTCTTCAGGAGTCCCTAAAAAGCTCTCTGATTTCCTTCTCTCAGGCTTGATGCTTTCTTTTCCTTTTTTCTTCTTTTCACCAACTTCTTGATTCTTGGTACTTGCCTCCCTTCAATGACAATGATTTTGGGTATCAAACTATATGCATTAAGGTCAGGGGAACAGTACTGTACTCCAAAGGAAGCACAGTTAAGAGCTAGTACTAATGGAGTGTTCCCTACTGGCCAGGCATAGATTCAAGTGCTTTTATGTATAACTCAGTTATCTTAACAATGGGATGAGGTAGTTACCATTACCATCCCCATTAAATAATGGGGAAGCTGAGGCACAGAGAAGTTAAATTACACTACTAGCAAGTCCTAGGCCTGGGATCTGAACCCTGGCAGTCTGTCTCCACTCAAACTACTACGCTATATTGCCACAAATGAAAAACAAAAAGGCATTTCAGTTATGTTGTAATCAGCATTTCTTTTCCCAGCCACCATTAATTCTATTGCCTTATCTTCATTTTCTGAAACTCTCTCTGAAGTATGTAACAATGTAGGATCACATATCTCAAATCTATAAGCAAAAACTGTCACCCACAATCAACTATAAGCTCGTTAACAGCAGAGAAGTCTTGTTCCTCGTTGTACCTCCATCCCACAGCACAGTGTTTGGCTCACTGTCAGTATTCCAGAGATATTCGCTGAACCAAACTAACGCTGTTGAATGATTTTTCTTCTGTCTTCATTTGGTGGATATTCAAAACAAAATATGTAAAATGAGAGAGAAAATAAAGCCAGCTAGAGTGAAAAGGGATTTTTTTCCCCCTTATAATTTCCCAGCACTAATAGAATCTTAGGCTCATGAGTTGGAGGAAGTCTTCAGGTTAACTTCTACCTCTGTCCAAATGTTCAAGACAGAGAGTTACCAAGCCTCTGCTGGAGCAGAAACAGCTGTTGTCAAAAGTATAAAGGCAGCTGGTTCCTCTGTCAGATAGCTATGGTTACTGAAAGTTTGTGCTGCTTCTGAATAAAAATCTGTTACTCTGCAGCTTCTGGTCAGTAGCTGTGTCCTTTAGAGCAGTGAAGTAAGATGACTCTTTCTTCCCTTTACAATATTTCAGGTATGTGAGGGCAGCTATCAAATTCGCCACTCCATCTGCTCTCCAGACTGAGCCTCCCTGGCTCCTTCAGCTGTTCTCATATGAAATGGTTTCCAGACCTCTGACCTCTTCTGTTTGCTGATGTCCCTTTTAAAGTAAGATGCCTAGAATGGAGCCCCACACTGTGTCCTAGGAGTGTTCTAAACAGTCTGAGACAATTACTTTGATCTGGACAGTGCCATTTCTGTTTATTCAGTATTAATGCTGCGCTGATCGTTTTAGCCACTGCATCAAACCGAGGAGAGTGGCTTATAATGCCTTCTTCAAGAAACATTTCTTGAATTCCTACCATGTCTCAAGATGCATGCTGGGTGTAAAAATAAGACATACTTCCTGCCCTCAATGAACTTATAGTGGGCAGGAGCTTCCAATAAAAACTTTTCCAATCAAATTGTAACAAATGTACCACACTAAAGAAAAAATATATATATATATATATTTTAAGATTTATTTATTTTATTACATATCTCCCCTTCCCCCAACGCTGCGGCGACGTGCCGAGATTGGTCACTGCGCAGGCACGGCTTTCCCCGCTTGTGGGCGGCTTCTGCTTCCGTTCACGGCCGGCTTTCAGTTCGCGGGTGGCTGGCTGCGCTCCATTCGCCGGCGACCTGCCCTGCCCGTGGTGGCTTTTGCCCTGTCTGTGGCAGTTTTTTGCCCTGCCCACGGCGGCTCTGGCCCGCCCATGGCGGCTTGCCGTTCTCAAGGCGGTCTGCCCGCTAGGAGAGGCCCCTGGGAACCAAACCCGGGGCCTCCCATGTGGTATGCCAGTGCCCTATCCACTGGGCTATCGAGCCGGCCCCAGAAAGATGTTATTAATAAAAAAAAAATTCTCAATCAGTTCGGTCTCCTGTATTCTATGCTTTTTGCATCTAAATGTTCACCTTCAGCTTTTAAGAGAAAGCTAAACTTTCCACCTGTCAAAACCATTTTCAATCCTGAGTCTGTCATCCATCACATTAGAATTCATTCCCAGATTTGTGTTATCTAAAAATTTGATAAGCATGCCTTCTCTGATTTAATTTCAAATGACTGATGGAAATCTGGAAAGTGGCAGGGCCAGTATACAGCAATCTCAGAGGCCTAAACTGATATCAATCTGCTAATCAATATCTTGAGCACTGTGGGTAGTTGGAGGAAGAGGGGCAAACACAAGAGTGCAGACAGATGGGACTCAGGGCTGGCTTATCTACAGCAATGTAATGCCGTCATCAACATTTATTCTCCAAGGAGTCTAGATGTGTGTTGTTACTGAAAAAGAACATGATCCCCTAATGGGGAACACTGACCTTGCAGAACCCTCTCGGAGGTCCTGTGGTTGCATGCTCTCCTCAGGTGGCTGCAGCCATCTTTCCAGGTCCTCATCCAGAGTTGAGTGAGCTCTGTCCAAGGGCAAGTGAAAAGAACTGAGACAACAGGCATATCTCCTCTCCCTTGACAAGGATCATTGTACATAGCACTTTATCTTTGTATAACCAAATGTAACTTGGTCTTCTTGAGCTACCCTTCTCTTGCACTAAAGGTGTTTTGGGGAAAGGGAAGGAATGGATTATATTACACACTATAGATATAAGGTTCCTAAAGCTTCTTTTTAAAAAATGTCTTTCCCACACTTCTTTGTCTCTTTGTCTTCTGTCTCCTCCAAAAAACCCTCTCCTCACTTTCCTCTCAGGTTACAGGGCTTCAGTCTCCTCTTCTACTTCACAGACGTTCCTTTCCAGGTATCTCTCTCTCCCTTCCTTATATAGAATAATTTAGCCCTTGAAAAGGGTAACAGACACTGGATTCACGTCTCCAAAATTTTTTTACAGTACTATTCTCCCTTGCCTTCCTCTTCT
The DNA here is from genome assembly GCA_004027955.1 of Chaetophractus vellerosus. Taxonomy (NCBI): domain Eukaryota; kingdom Metazoa; phylum Chordata; class Mammalia; order Cingulata; family Chlamyphoridae; genus Chaetophractus; species Chaetophractus vellerosus. Next base: position 9,811 of record PVKH010004245.1, read on the forward strand.
ATAGCAGCTGGGAAGCTAAAAACTGAATTTCCAGCTTCCCTTGCAATGGAGAGTAGGCCATATGTCACAGTTTGGCCAATAAGGCCGATGAGTTTGGCCTCTGCTGGGAGAGGATTCTAGAAAAGATTTTGCTTTCTAGATAAAAAGAAGCAAGGTCAGCTAGCATATTCCTTCACCCCATCCCCTTATCTCTGCCTGGCATGTGGACAGCAGTCATCTTGCAATCAGAAAGTGACAACCCTGAAGACAAAAGCCAGCATGCTACGGGTGGCAGAGCAGGAAGATCAAGAGCCTAAGGCCCTGTTGGCATCATCAAGCTGCTACACCAGTTGTGCCCTGCCAGCCCGTAGACTTTTTGTTATGTGAGAGATGCTCATTTGAGCAGGATGGTGGGGTTTTATATCATTTACAGCCAAAAGCATTCTGCACGGCTTCTCCAAGGAATCCACAGGGGCAAGATTAGGGTGAGGCGAGTGGTGGAAGTGCAGGGTCAGATCCTATCTTTCTTCAACATTGGAATATTTTGTTTACCATGGATTTTTTGCATTAATTTTGATTTTTAAAAAAATATTATTTATCTTGACTACTAAGTTTTATGGTATCCCCTTGAGGGGCATGTCTCACTTGCCTCGCCCCAGCCCTGGCCTGAATGACAGTTCACAACAAGCAAGGCAAGAGAAGTTAAAAGGCAAAGAAGATGAGGTGAAGTGGCTTACCTTACAATACAGGCAAAAGGGGACCTCCAAATCAGGAAAGGAATCATGTTTCTTGAGGTAACTTTGCATTTTTAGACCTTGAATTAAGCCTGCATGATTGCCCCTATTTTCTCTTATTTGTCTAGAAAGATTTAAAAATTCTCTTCCAAGTCCTGTCTAACTAAAAGGTTTTGAAAAAAGTTGAAGGCTGAGTTTGACTCACAAAATGACGTAAAAACAAACAAACAAAAACAATCTCTTAAGAATAGGAAGGAAAAAAAAAAACATTTCCTCACTTATTTGTCAATCTTAAGTAAAAACTAATACAAACTAATAAAGTTTTTAAAATCCTTTCCAAACTCCAGCTTCTTTTGTTACCTGTCTGTGTCCTCTCCAAGATCCTGAGTTTCTTTGGTCCAAAGTATGCTGCTATCTTCTCTTTTACTATCAGTTTCTTGTTGTTCTAAGTGCCTTTGATCTAAAAGTTGAATTAGTTGAATTAATTTCATTAGAACAAAAAAAAAAATTTGAGAAAGCCTGCTTTTGAGTGCAAAAAAATTAAGGGCAGTCTTGGGAGATATGTGGGGAACAAACACGCCTGTATTCACAGCAGCTGCTTCTGGGGTCTTGGGAGCTTGTTGGTACCAGGTGAAGCTACAGAAAATCTTGCCTGTGTCAAGGCTAGAGAGAGAGAAAAGGAAAGAAAGGGTGCATATACAAGAGGAGGCAAGGGACCCTGAAAACAAATTGCTGATTTGCTTTGGGGGAGGGGGGTGGCACCCTGTTCTCACTTGTTTAGAGCTTCTACATTTGGAGTCCTAGGGAAAGAATTTGGGTGGGGAAGGGAGGTGCCCTTAAATGTATGCCAGGCATTTTACATACACTATCTCATTTAATCCTGCCAGCAGTCCTATGTAGGGAAGAGGATCTACACAGTTAGCTTACCATAACTTGCAGTAATGTCAGGATCACTAGCTGTGTTCTCACCCGACACTGTGGATGAGGCCTGCTGCTGCTTCAGGAGCTCTGCCACAATATAAAAGCAGAAGGCCAATGATTTTCTCCTTTGAATGTCATACCATTCTCTAGGGCAGTGGTTCTCAAAGTGTGGTGCAAGGATCAACATCAGCATAACCTGGGAACTTGTTAGAAATGCAAATTCCCAGGCCCTGCCCTCAACCCTCTAAATCAGAAACTCTGGGGATGGGGCACAACAATCTGTGTTTTCATAAGCCCTCCAAGTGATTCTGATGCCTGATAAAGTTTGAGAACCACAGCTTTAGGGCACCGCTGGGTTTGAAAGGAATTCTTCAAGTATGACAAAATCCCACACGACACTAAAAATAAAAATAAACCTGCTGCTGTTGATCATAAGTAACACAGAACCCTATGTGGCAGGTACTGATTCCAACATCTACATATGTTAACTCATTTATCTTCACAACAACACTATGAAGTTGATCCCATTATTGTTATTCCTATTTAACAAATGAAATTAAAGAAAGGCGAAGGAACTTGCCTAAAATCAGATGTTAAGTAGTAGAGATGGGTTTTAGATTTAAGCGGCTTAGCTCTTAAGGT
>PVKH010004245.1:12186-23766 GCA_004027955.1 Chaetophractus vellerosus
AAAAAAAAAAAAAAAAAAAAAAAAAAAAAAAAAAAAAAAAAAAAAAAAAAAAAAAAAAAAAAAAAAAAAAAAAAAAAAAAAAAAAAAAAAAAAAAAAAACAACATTAGAGCAATCTAAGTCCCCCCCCCCCATCTACTGGCCTATATCATATAAAACATATCATATTTAACCAGGTCTATGGAAAGACAGAAGGCAAAGGATATAATTTCAAGTTCCTAAAAAAATAATCACTAGACCAGGACAACCATCTACTTAACTCAGTAAACTCTTTGCATTTGATAGGCACGGTGTCTCCTCAAAGTGCTTCCCAGAGCAGAACAGAAAGCTGGCTGAGGGGCAGCACATCCAGGCAGCTCTGAGCTCACAGCATGGCCCTGTTCTGTGCAGGTGCAGATGGGTTCCCTTTGGCAGGTCAGGAAGCAGCCCCTACCTCACAGCTCCCAGTCATCAAGAAACCCATGAGATCATTTAATGTAATTTGAAATTTAAATCCTTGTTAAAATTATTGATCTCAAAGGATCACCTATATCCTAGGGTTCCAAAGGACCTTCCCTGTTAGGCTGTTGTCAAGAGCCTAGAGCTTTGGATGTGAGCCGTCCAAAGAGCAGTGTTAGCCCCAGGTCACTCCCCCAAAGCTCTCTTGAGGGGAATGAACAATAGGAGGATGATATTCAGTAACTGGATAGGTAGGCCCATTATCAGGATTATCAGGAGGAACTACTCAAGTGCCCTGTGCCCTTTATCCTTCTGGAAAATTACTGATCCATCTCAAAGTACAGACCTAGAAACCCGGCCCAGATAATTCCCATAAGGTGAAATGAAGGAGGGCTTCTGCAGAGAGTGTTGGGGTACAGCAGTGTTGTGAGGCTAGAGCCCAGGAAGAAGCCTGGTAATTCAGCTGCTGAAATGGGAGAGTTGAAGGGGATAGTCATATGGTGACTGTAAAGAAAGGGCAGCAGGATCCAGAGGAAAACATTCATCTACTGTCAAACTGCAAGGGGAGTCGAGGAATACTGCCTTAAGCCCTGACCAAGGAACAGATGACACCGAGAATCAACCTCAACAGGATACCTGTGGGGTGACCTAGATTCTCATAAGCAGCAGTCCTACTACTTTATTAAGAGCACCTGGAGGGGAGGACTTTGCAAGGGCTTCCCGGGGAGTCCCAGAGGAGGAAAGCTGGGGGTGGGGGGTAACCCTAAAAGCCTGACCCAACAATCTGGTGAGCTGTATGATCATGTGGCATTGAGAGAGAGTTGCAGTGAGGCAAGAAAGGACCTATGATTACAGAAAAAGAAGCCAAGTTCATCAGGGTAGGGGGCTGTAATAAGGAGCCTGGAGAATAGATGTTCACTGAGTCAGACCAGAGTAGTTCTCATTCTCGCCCTTCTTTCTTATCCTTATATACAAAACCTCAGAAACCCTGAAACCAAGTGGTAACCCTCAGGAAATTCTCCATAGGCCCTATAACAAGAATTGGACAGGTCTGATGAGATGCATCCTCTAGGAACAAGGGGCTGGTTGACCAGGCTGTCAAGAAGAGAACTGTCAGATCTTTCCTGGGGAAGCAGGCCACCTGCCCCCAAATGCCTTCTATAACCATGCACCATTTACTTTCAGCATTGGCTGAGCTCTGCAGGGCCAGATAATTAGCTGCAAATAAGATCGAGCTTGCACCACTCTGCCTCTGCCTGAGACGGAAAATTCTGTTTCATTAGGTCTGGTGTTACTGACTTCCCTGCCCTCAGGAAAGGAATTTATCCACAATGCCAATACCTTTAATACCTCCTGCTAACTGGCAAAACCAACAGGCCTCCAAGATATGGCTGGTTTGATTTGAAAAGGAGCTAAGAATTCCTTTAATAAAAGCAGTACATCATAATGAACCAATTGAATATTGTTATTTTCCCTCAGACTCATTACCATAGACTCTTTCTGTACATTCAACCAGCTCCTTACAGGGCCTTCTGTAGTAGTGCTCACAACAGAAACAAAACATTCTAGACAGTGACCATAACTAAGGGGGCCATGGAGTATTCTGATTGAACATCCCTTACCAATTTCATCAAGTAGCTCCTGAGATGGTGGTGGTAGCTCATCAATGTGATGCTGTGAAATGGCTTCTACAAGTTCTTAAAAAAGACAAAGGAGAAAATGACTTAACACCTTCCTGGACCTGAACTGGACTTTCTAAGCTCCCAGATGGACTTGAATTGAGATTTCTCAATGATGAAGCATACAAAGGGTGGGGGTGGTGAGGAGGAGAAAACCTCTTATCTAATAGCCTTCAATGAGACTCTCTACTGTGTGAATGGCCTTCACTCTCTCTTTTACCCTCAACCCCTTTCCTTTATCACCCCTTATCCTAGTCTGGCTTATCTGTGCCCCTCTCTCCGGAAGAATATTTTGGGTAGGTGAAGCTTAAATTCATATTAAGAGGCTGGGGGCCTAATCTGAACCAGGCTATTGGAGGGATATACAAGCTCTGGACCAGCCAAAATTAACAAAACCACAAACTAGGTGGCCTGATTATCAGGCCAGAGGGTATAGGAGCAACCGTACTCTGGGCTTACCCCAAGCACTCGATTATAATGTTAACCAAAACCTCTCAAAGTAATTCACAAAACTCTTATTCCTTGAGGAAAACTCCAAGAGTTGTGCCAAAGACATGACATTAAAATTAATGTAGCAAAGGCCTTAAGAGCTTTTAACTTATACCCTTTGATTTGGAAATTGCCTTCTAAGACTCTATCCCTAGGAAAGGATCAGAGGTACAGATAAAGATTTATATGTAAAGAGCAAAAATTGGAAAACAAATCTTCAACATAAGAGAATGGTTAAGTGACATACATAGAGAAGACTATAATATTACCATTACATATATTTATGAATAATTTTTAATGACAAGAGAAAATCCTCAAAATATAATATTAGGGGGAAAAACAGGCTAAAACTGATATACAAGATGATCCCAACTAAGTTAAAATATATGCTTTTATATTTCTAAAAACATGAAAAATAGCACATGAGATTAAAAAATGGTAATAAGGTTAAACAGTAGTTTTTATTTTATTTTTTAAGCTCTTCTTTATTCTCCAAGTTTTCTACAATGAGTATGTTTTATTTTTATAACCAGGGGGCAAATACTTTTTTTTTTTTTAAAGAAGGTACCACGGATTGAACCCAGGTCCTCATATATGGGAAGCAGGTGCTCAACATCTGAGCTACACCCGCTCCCCATCATTTTTGTTTTAATCAATGTAGCATCAAAGATGAGATTAAGGCTCCTTTAATGTGACTTACTCTTATGAACTTCTATTAGGATAGTAAAGCTGGGTACCTTTAGGCAGGCTCCTTCTCTGGGTGTCAGGGAGTGATGTGGCAGGTGTCTTAGCCATGCTGGAGGGCCTATACCCAGTAAATGCAGACCACCTTTTCTACAAGTAAGACACAAACACAGTAACTGACAGGTGATTGAGCTAAAAAGGCACATGTGGTTCAATCATGTCCAAGATTAAGCTTGTGTATTATCAGAGAAAGAAGCCACTTGTGTTTACAACTAAGCCAAACTTGGTCAAATGTTACCTCTTCTAGGAAGCCTTCTTTCCCCTCTGCCTCTTCACCCTCAGTACTTAAGCCTCTGTTCTACATCAGGCCTTTCTCATTAGATGGTGAGGTTCTTGTATGCCTTTCTTATTCACACTTGGATGCCTAGAACAAGGCTTGGTATGGTGCCTGGCACTTAGAACCTGCCCAATGAACAGTTTGTTGGACGAAAGCAAAAACATTCCTTGTCATTTCTCTACTTCAGAGTGAAACCTTTTGTGAGCCAAATGCCCAAGGAAGTTAAGTTTTCATTGAGGGCTGTTTTAGTTCTCCTGGCTGCTAAAACAAATACCATACAATGGGTAAGCTTAACAAAAGGAATTTATTGGCTCATGGTTTCAGAGGCCAGAAGGCTTGCTTCCTCCTGGGGTTTGCATCTTCTGGTTGGCTGGCAATCTTTGAGCTTCCTTGGCTTTTCCGTCTCATGGCAATGAACAAGGCAGTGTCTTCTTTCTCTTCTGGGTTCTGATGACTTTCAGCTTCTGGTTGCTCCCCATAGCTTCTCTTTCCATGTCCAATTTTCTTTGCTTATAGGGACTTCAGCCATATTGGATTAAGGGGAGCCCTCATTCAATTTGTGTGGACCTTAACTAATAACATCTTCAAAGGTCTTATTTACAAATGGGTTCACAACCACCAGCCCAGGGGTTGGGACCACAACATACCTTTCGTGGGGGACATGATTCAATCTCCAAAAGGGCCAAAGCAAATAATCTGTCTATAGAATGGTTAGTCAACAGGTTTTAAATGAGTGCTACTAAGTAGGTTTCTTGAAGAGGTTACAGATGTGAAATAAGAGGGAAAGAGAAAGAGATGAAGAAGAAAAAAGAGAAGGGAGTTGGATGAGGAGGAGACAGAGAAGGAGGAGGTAGTATACAATCAAGTGTAGACTATTAGTTCAGAAGTTCAGGGAAGGTGGAGATCAATCAAAACTCTCAGGAAACTAGGGGAAGCTTCACAAAGAAGGCAGAATTTGAGCCTCCTTAAGTGGGTAGGATATGGTTAGAAGGAAAGAACAATGCTGGTGAAGGCAGCATCATAAACTATGGCAGTGAGGTTGACTCTAGAGATATTGCCAAAAATTATCTCTGGGGAGTAGAGGGTGGGGGGAGCATAAAAAACCAGAATCCATCCTATAATATAGACTCAGGAGAGGCCCCATATGGAAGTCTAGACAGGACATAGCTCATTTCTTTGCATTCTTTATGAAAGAGATTCAGAGAGATCTTATTACTTTGGATCCCTGAGCCCTTGGGACTGACCCCTTAAGTGCATAATATGGAATGTGTACACTTACGAGATCAGTTAATCTTGAAGGAAGGGTTTCAGAGGGAGTTAGGAGGGAATCCAGGCTCCTTGTTTTCTCCCGGACACTTGTAAATTTATCAGACAAGTTTCGAATGGATTCTTGACTGTTCCAGCAAGAGGTAGACCCTGTTTTAACCTGAAATGTGATACTTTCAAGACAGTCTTTATACTGACTGGCAGCTGAAGAAATTGACCCTATTGTAGAAAAGAGGGCAGTTAGTTTTTGAATCTTGTACATTATTAAAACAACAAACAAAGCAAACAAAAAAAACCTCTTTTATATCTATATGAGGAAGGACTCAGAATAGCTCAGTGGAAGAATTCCTGCCTAGCATATATGAAGTCCCTGGTTCTATATGAGGGATTTTCCTGATTGTTAATAAGCTGAAATAAACACCGATCTGAGGCATATCTCCTCAAGGGATTAAAAAATGACTGCCTCTAACCATCACCATTAAAAAAATGAGAGATTATTAGAACCACAAATATACTAGTAATAAGGACACTGAAGAAAGTATATCTGATGCTGTTGCTATGTACTGGTATAGGACTCAGAAATATGTACATTTAAACACAAGGTACTGTTATAGTTGCAAACTCTAGACAATCCAATGTTTTTGCACTAAATTCAGCAATGCTTAGAGTACAGAGCAGAATCTGCATGTTTCTACCATTGCCGTCAAAAACCTAGCAGCGACCACCACCACTCCTACATGGCCTCCTATATCCCATTGCTTTGGCCCTAAAGAAATACCACTGCACCATGAGAAAACAGCCCCTGGATCAATTCCGAGGCCTGGCTTCCAAAAGCCAATGTTAGTTCCTCTCCCAAAACCTTTATCTTTCCTGTGGGTGACTACCTGAGCTGAGCGGAGTGCTGACACTGGTAGGTGCATGGCTTATTCTAGGAGTTTTGCATGAGGCTTCCTTAAAAGAACTGTCTTGTTCATAGGAGATACTTGACAGATCTTGAATGTCTGTCAATGATCTAAAGAATTAGATAAAAGTTCAAAGTAATTGAGAGATGTTTAGAACAATCAAACAATATTATTCCCAAGAGGTATTTTTCAAGTATGCCCTTGACAAAATCTTTATTTGGCAATAGGTCAGAATTAAAGACTATCTTAGACTCTCTTATATATCTTAAAGAGAATATTAGAGAATATCTTAAAAACAGATACTAATTTTAAAACATATTTCAGCAGCTAAAACGAAACTATTTCCATAAATTAAAGGATATTTGTGGAAAATAGATTTAATCTACTGCAGGTATAAACTTCTATTATTATTGTATTTCCTTGGTTTTAAGATGATATTAATTATTAATCACATCATCAATTTAATAACAGCTTTTTGGTGAAAGAAGTAACACATTCAAATTAACTGTACACATAAAAATGGGAAGAATGTGAACTCTTAACAAGGAATACTGTTCTATTAAAACCAAGATTTTACACAGCATCCTTAGGCAACTCTCTGGTGGCCATACATGTCTTTCTCTTTCAGTTCCTTTGGTGACTCCTTTAATGTCTCTTCTTGATCACCTTCAGCACTGAAAGAGAGAAAGTGGGAAAATTACATGAATCCCCTCTCTTGGCAAAGTGCTCTAACTTGGTACAAGGGCCCAGCACAAGAGGCAGCAGAAAGTGCACTAAGCTTGGAAGTGGGAGCACGGGTTCTGATCCTAGCTCTGCCACTAACTAGCCACATGTTCTCAGGCAAATCTGGGCCTTGTTCTGGGTCTCAGTTTCCTTTCCAGAGCTTAAATAAATGATCTCTAAGAGTCAACCCAGGTCTGACATCAGCCGATGACTCTGTGACAGTGAGCAAGGTCCTGAAGAAATCAGTGGAGCACAGGAACTTTGCTGGGAGATGGATGTTGGAGCAAGGGGCACAGCCATGGGGCCGTAGTAACTGTGAGACAGTTTCCTGACAGAGTATCAAGTAAGGCCAAGAGAAGTTTATGCCAAAAAAAAATGGCCAGAAAAGAACACTGAAGACAAACTTGACCTTTTTCTACATTAAACAATATTTAAGATTAATTTTACTATACATTGAACACTATAAGCCAGGTCCCACACTAAAGTCTTCCATATATGTTTTCACAATTTAAACCCTTACAATCCTTTGAGACCAATGTATAAAGGGAAAAAAAAGGATTTTGGTTTGAGTTGTGACGTTATTAGGGCTGTTCACTAAAATGTTTCTGGTTCTTCTTCTAGGCACATAAAGTCTGAGAGTACTTTCTGGTCCTCTTAATTTATATAAATGGCCACATGACCTGTTTTAACTAATGAAATGTAAGTGAAAGTGATGTGAGTTAATTCTGGGCAGAAACTTTAAGAGCCAATGTACAATTCACTGTGTTCCCTTTTTTTCTGTCTCAGCATTCCTTGTGCCTAGCATGTAGATGCCAAGGCAATAGTAGCTATATTTATTATAGATAAGGAAATTAAGGCCGGGCGGGGGGTGGAATCGAATGTTGTGCCAGGTACTTTACGACTATTCTGACTTTTGTTTGTTATATTTTTTATTCATTAGAGAATTTGTGGGTTTACGGAACTTCACATCCTGCACAGGGGCCATGCTAATCTTCCCTGTATTGTTCCAATTTTAGTATATATACTGCTGAAGTAAGCACCTACCACTTTTTAAAAAAATTAAACTTTTAATTTTGAGATAACTGTAGATTCACATGCAATTGTAAGAAATAATACAGAGAGATACCATGTTTCCCTTTACTCTGTTTCTCCCAGTTGTAACATCTTGCAAAACTATATTCAATATCACAACCAGGATATTGACACCGATAGCTTTGATATAGTCAAGATATAGAACATTTCCTATCACCACAAGGATCCCTCACATTACCCTTTTATTTCTGTTCCCACTTCCCTCCCATTTCCTCCTGACCCCATCTCCTCCATAATCCCTAATCTGTTCTTTATTTCTATGATTTTATCATTTCAAGAATATGATATAAGGGGCCAGCTCGATAGCCCAGTGGATAGGGCACTGGCATACCACATGGGAGGCCCCGGGTTCGATTCCCGGGGACCTCTCCTAGCAGGCGGACCGCCTTGAGAATGGCAAGCCACCATGGGCGGGCCAGAGCCGCCGTGGGCAGGGCAAAAAAGCTGCCACGGACAGGGCAAAAGCCGCCACGGGCAGGGCAGGTCGCCCGCGAATGGAGCGCAGCCAGCCACCCGCGAACTGAAAGCCGGCCGTGAACAGACGCAGAAGCCGCCCACAAGCGGGGAAAGCCGCGCCTGCGCAGTGACCACTCTCGGCGCGTCACCGCAGCAGGGGGGAAGGGGAGATATGTAATAAAAAATAAAATAAATCTTTAAAAAAAAAAAAGAATATGATATAAATGGAATCATACAGTAAATAACATTTTGGGATTGAGTTTTTTCACTCAGCATAATTCTTTGGAGATTCATCCAGGTTGCTGTGTATATCACTAGTTCATTCTTGTTACTGAGTACTATCCCCTGGTATAGATGTACCACAGTATGTTTAACCATTCACCTTTTGAAGGACATCTGGATTCTTGATTGTTTTCAGGTTAGGCTATTATGAATAAAGCTGTTAAAAACATTTGTGGATATGTTCTTATGTGAACCTAAGTCTTCCTTTCTCTAGAACAGATGCTGAGGAGTTACATTATTATTTTAAATTCCTACATCAACATTCATAGTAAGGATTCTTATTGTTTTACAGATGGGGAAAGAGAATAGAAGGGTTGAGACATTTGACCAAGGACACAGAGATAGAAAGGCTGCATCAGGATCTGAATACAGATAATGACTCATTTTCACTGCCCCTCACAATTCTGCTTAACAAATCCTAACAAAGCTAAGCTGCCCAAAGCTAAATTTTATAACATGACAGCAAATACATTTGAAGACAATCAATATATATATATGGGGTATTATCACCATTTAACACTGCTTCCATGAGTCTGAAACTGTGAATAAGAAAAATAACAGCCCATACCTTTGTATAGGTTGGAACTGAGATTGGGTCAAAATCTCAGCATTCTTTCCAAGGATTTTTCTCATCATTTGGAATCTTTTCTCGCCTGAAAGAATAAAAGTAAATGTAAATTTTATACTGAATTTTTGCCAATCCTGATTATTATTTTCATTCCCTAAGTGTCCATTGGTATTGTCCCAGAATGAGAAATAATCTCGATGAACAAAGTGCTTTCCCAGTGGGCTTTGGATTGAGTGCTGTAGAAGAGGCTTTTGCCCTCAAAGTTTATTTTCCTTGCTCAGAGGAGAGAACTATATTCTGACACTCAGAATACAATCAAGCCATTTACTGTCCTTTCAGTTATAACTACACAGTTCTTTCTGGAGACAAATGTTGTTTTGTCTTTTCAGGATGGCAAACTGAACTGTTTCCTGTCAAAAGACACCAGGGGGCGTCAAAACCAAGAGCTGTTTGTTCACTGAAGATTCCAAATAGAAAACACCATAGCTGGGCATTCTCAGAGGACTAATCGTGCCTCCTGGCCATCAAACCCCATGAAGAGTTGGTGTGGAGGTGAGTACTGAGCTAATTCAACTGTCCTCTGTTCTCCTTGGCATCAAGTGTCTGACAATATTCCTCCCCAGTTCTCAGGGAGATGCTTTGCAGACTTCTAGCCAGACAAGGCCAAAACCCATTTTCCTTCCCACCCTTGTATTGTTTTGGTTTACAGAGAAGGGGACAGATGGAACAGGCTGTCCTGTTTCCACATGTCCAAGATGTCTCCCACATCCATCGCTAGGTCTAGGCAGTCTAGTGGGCACTTAACTGAGAAGCCCACCAGAACAGTGCCAGCTGTACCAACGAGCTCTGAAACCCAATCAGTGGAGAGGCCTTGTGGGTCCTCTTCCTGTGACCCTCTTTTAACATCAAGATACCTAGAAAGCATGAAGTAATTCCTAAGAAGCACAGTTTAGAGCTAGAGGGGAATTTAGAGATTTTAGATTCCAACCTCCACCTTCACTTTATAGGAATGGAGATTGGGCTCAGGGGTGATACCTAAGGTCATGCAGAGCTGGGCCTAGAGCCCTATATGTCTACCACTGTACCCGTTACATTCCTCATGTGGAGGGGGGATATATCAGAGCCTCGGTAGAAAGGAAGGCAGAGAAGGGCTGGAAGAAGGGAATGGCGTAGAAACCAGAGGCCTTTTCATGTGCTTCAGATGCCTCTATCAATATCAAACTAGCCCTGGTTTTCTCACCTGCCTGCCTTATAGCTTCTCCACCCCATCTAATCCTATTCCAAAGACAAATGAAGGGTCTCCAATAGGTCAGGCCCACACAGGACGTGATCATGGGCAGAGGCTCTGCAGGAAGAGGTGGGGGGGCCCAAGCCCTAGGTCTGGGGATTTTTAATACATATTATCATGAGAATTTAAGAGTTCCTCTAAAAGCTTACAGCTTCCTAAAATGTTCCTAATTCGGGTAGGGGCCTGAATCAGGTCAGAGTAGGAAGCCAGAGTGTGCAGTGAGAGGAAGAGTTCAGAACCCTACCCTGCCTGGGTTCCGAGTGTTGAGGCATGACTGTGGACAGCTATATGGCTTGGTAAGTGGCTAACTCCATTTTTCAAATATATGATCACATACCTCAAAAGGGCAAAAGCATGCAATGCTATGTTTATAACAGAATTAACAGTTTACTTATATCTTGTCTTGTAGCACACCCCTGGTTGTTGATCCAAGGTTAACGTCTATGAAACTGAAAGCAGCTGCTAAATTATACAGAACCAAAGGTGTTATGCTGAAGCTGCACTGTTGGCTGCTGACTCTTCGCTATGTTAAGCATGCAAAGGAAAATGATGGTGAAACTCCACCTTCTGGGGTGGAGAAAGACATTGAAACTTATTTCCAGTTATTGTACCAATAACTAACAGTGTGACTTGGGTAAAGCCTTCAGGTCAGCTCAGCAAAGCTAACTGTGTACCTGATACGTGCCACTACGGAGCCTGAAATCTAGAGGGAGAGGAGAGCAATGACTACAATGTATGCTATAAAAATGTGAGGGAAGATATAAATAACATGATGTGCAGGTGTCATAGGCTGGTGAGAAGCAGGAGTTTCACTCTAATGAGGGAGATTCAATGAGCTTCTGTTTTCTCACCTGTAAAATGAAAGGTCCAGATGAGGATATCTCTAAGGACCCTTCAGTTCTCAACATCTGTGACCTGACAGAATGTGAAGGTAAGTGATTCACAAAGGAATCTGCCCTAAAGATTTATTACCAGAGCCTGGAAGTTGTGCAAACGCACCTTGTATTCCTTCTGAAATCTCTTCAATAGGACTTGAGGTCTACAAAAGAATGAAAGAACAATAAAGAAAGACGGTTCACCGGAGACAGATATATCAAAAGGCAGAGAAAGAGTGCCTTCATGTTCTTAAACCTTGAAAATCTTCATCTGCATATTTTATAGAAAAATAAACATGCTTCACAGACATTAAGAATTTTTGTACTTTATGTTTCCTCCCTCAATAAGTCTATCCCCTCCCATTTTGAGGAGGAATTAAGTGACTTTTTCTTTCTTCAAATCATTATCCCCTCCTCACTCTCACCTTCTAAAGGTATTTTGTTTCTTAAGAACTTTATCAGATAGCCAAAGATTGAAAGAAAGAAAGAAAGAAAGAAAGAAA
>PVKH010004246.1:0-23665 GCA_004027955.1 Chaetophractus vellerosus
TGGATACTCCTGGAGTCTCTGTGTAACATTTGTGTAATCAATGTATCTTAAAAATATATGTGGATATATATAAAAAAATAAATAAAAATAAATTCATTGGGAAAAAAAATTATAAATGATACTATATATTCCAAAATAGTGACAGTCTTGAAGATGCTGATTTCCTGAGGCTGTGTGCCCTGCCTGGATTTCTGGATTTCTTTCATCCCTCAGGAGTACATTTGTTAGTGAAATCTGTCTGAGACCTCTGGAATTACCTCCCAACTCACTTTGAAATTTCTTAGCTATTAAAATTCTTTTGTATTTCATCATTTTAGCCAAGATCTTTTTACAAATGCATTGCTCATTGATGCTTGGTAATAATCCCTTGGTGCCAGGGAAGCTCATCCCCAGAAGTCACATCCCATATCAGGAGGAGGGAGTGAGTTTATTTGCTGAATTTGGCTTATAAAGAAGCCACTTTTGAGTAACAAGAAGAATTTCAAGAAGTAATCCTTAGGAATTAATTATCTTAGGGTAAGCTTCATTTTCACAGGAATAACGTTCCTAAGTACAAGCATTAAGACCAAGTACTTGGCATATTGGCCTGTTTACTTGTATTATGTGCTGTCTATATATTCAGGAGATTTTTACCATATTACTAAGATAGTATCAGTATTCCCCAGAATGGGAGTTTAATATTTTGTTGGCTCTTTTTTGGGTATCTAGCAAGAAAACTTTTGTATACAGTAGTGATATGCTTTAGGTGAATTCTTCCCCATATATCCCCACACTATGAACACCCTTAACCAGTGACATACCCTAACTATCAATCCTGAAAGAACATTCTTATGAATGTGTTCTTAGCTGCAATCCTCAGTATAGAAAAGTGCCACAAATTTAATAGCTTAAAATATCACCATTCATTTTTTCACAGTTCATATTTCAGAAGTCTCCTGGACTTAGCTGGTTCCTCTGCTTAGAGTCTTACAAGTTTGAAATACAGATTTCAGCCTACTTGGGCTCTTATATCTCAGATCTCAGAGAGAAAATACCTCTAGGATGATTCTGGTTGTTGGAAGAATTAATTTCCTTCTCATATTTTCATGTGGGCTCTTTTAACTTCAGAACAAGCAAGAGCACATCAAATGCCCCTAATGCTTCAAATGTATGACTTTATATTCTGGGATATTTCTGTGACTTCTAATTTAATGACTCATATGATTATATTGTGCCTGCCAGGTTTATCCAGGGTAATCTCCATATTTTAAGGCCAGATAATTAGCAGCATTAATCATATCCGCAAAGACTGCAACATAACATAACCATGAGGTAATACTAGGTTTGGAGATCTGCATATGATATTAGGAGACAATTGAAATTTTGTTCAAATTTATATATATATATATATTTGTTACATATATTATATATATATTTATTATGCCTGCAATGTTATTGCACTTGTATACATCTTTGATGGTATCTTTCAAAGAAGAAGCAAGTGGAAAACATAATTAAAATTCCCAATGTATTATATTATTTTATTTTCTCATAATAAAGCATTAGTTCAAATTCAGTAATACCACATTTAAAATGTATTTTCTTTTACATACCATTCTTGGGAAATTTAAGTACTTCATGGCATATACAGAGCTTGAGAAAAAGACAGACTGTCACCTCTTTTTTATATTGAGTGCCAGATATCACTCAACAAACTTTCCTGCCAAACCAGCTGCTATCACACCTGTACCTGATAACCCATGAGTGGAAAGACTGTGGAGATTTGATCCCCCAAAATCCAATGTGCAGTCCTCTAATATATACTCAATTTAAAGGTTTTAAGTAGTTTTAATCCAAGCAAGGTTTTTATCACATGAACTAAAACTAGACTCTATCAATGAATACGTTATTGATTGACTGCAAATACGTGAATCAAAGAATAGTGGAATGAATTAGTGAACCCTCCCTGTCCCTGCAAATTATATCCCCAATCTTCATGCATTCATTTCCTCCACAGTTCTCAATTTTAAGCATACCTTAAAGGTCCACCTGCCACCTCATGTGCACTCTATTTTCTAGACTTCTTTATTGCTCTCCCAATGCCACCCTATATCCTTTTTGACTGCCATCTGTCCATGGCTCACATTCCAGAATTAACCAACCCTCCAAATTCCCATCACCTCCACAACCTTCCTCCTCTATGCCTTCCTTCTCCCCTACCCTATAAAAACTCCCCTGTTCCAATGATCTCAGGCTATTTCCTGTGACTTCTGTTTCCCAAAGCCCCAACCCTTGAACATAGGACATCCTCAGGTCCTTTATGGTCTCCTGCCACACCCCCACACCTATTACCCCAATACTTTGAAGCCTGGTCTTATCTCCTGGGGCATTTATTTATTTATTTATTAAAGATTTATTTATTTTTTATTACATATCTCCCTTAACCCCCCGCTGCGGCGACGCACCGAGACTGGTCACTGTGCAGGCGCAGCTTTCCCCGCTTGTAGGTGGCTTCTGCTTCCATTCATGGCTGGCTTTTGGTTTGTGGGTGGCTGGCTGCACTCCATTCATGGGCTACCTGCCCTTCCCATGGTAGCTTTTGCCCTGTCTGTGGCAGTGTTTTGCCCTGCCCACGGCGGCTCTGGCCCGCCCATGGTGGCTTGCCATTCTCAAGGCAGCCTGCCTGCTAGGAGAGGTCCCCGGGAACCAAGCCCAGGGCCTCCCATGTGGTATGCCAGTGCCCTATCCACTGGGCTATCAAGCTGGCCCTCTCTTGGGGCATTTAGCTCTGTGATGCCAACTGAGTTCCCCACATCCATTAATTGTCCTTTGCACATTTTGCATCCCTTTGTCATTTTTCCTCATAGCCTCCATCTCCTTTTATGACCCCACATCACTTCCTTGAGAAACTAAGTTCCCTGGTCTTCTTCATACCCCATGCACTATTCCTCTTCCCCCAACCATGTTGTTTAACTTCTCATAGCTATTAAATTTCTTTTGCCTCTTATTCATACCTGCACTTTTCTATGCTTCTTATCCTTCTTTACTTTCTCATTCTCTGCATTCTTTATCCTCCTGTGCCTCAGAATCTGCACTCATGTATTATTGCTATGTACCCTTTCCCTGTGCACATTTTATTACCCTACTCTATCACAAACCCAGGAAAAGCCATTCCCCTAAATGCTCCAGCATTCCTACCATGAAACCTTAACATAAAGTGTTAAAACTCACATGCTGTGCATGGCAAATGCTGTTTGTTTTTGGTGATTGCAGGCTTGGGAAGATCACAAACATGGAATAGGCACCATTTAGGCTTTCAGAGGTCTGGAGATACCACTAATCCTCCCTACATGAGCTTGTTACTGAGATATGCATCCAGAGGGTGACTGTGTGAGTGTGATTTTATAAATGTGTGACTGTGTGAATTTTATGTGAGTGTGTATGATGGTGAGGGTGTTTTTATATGGTGTGTTCATGAATGTGAGTGTGTGACTGACATTGTGGGAGTGTTGGCATGAAGAAGTTTAAGTGAGCAGATGTGATTTGGGAGTATGAGTGAGCATGCATGTGTGTGACTACATCTGTATGAAAAGTGGAAATTTTGTGTTTGTGTGGGTTTGTAATGTATGGGTTGTCCATCAGGTTATAATTCCTGACCTATAAAATGTGGCAGAATAATTGAATAGGACACAAGACCAAATTGTTTTTTGGTGAAAACAAATGATTGATTGGTACAATTATATCTTAGGTTTCTTCATTAATAACAAAATCAATGAATTATTGTAGTTGAAAATTTTGTGAAAATAAATGGAATTTGAGTAAGTAGCACTGTCTTATCTGTTAAAAGAATGGTAGAATCTGCCTTTTAAAAATCTGCTCCTGATTGTTTTATTTCTGCAGAAATCTTTTATAAACTTTTCTCTTTTTTCTATCTATGTGGTTCTAATTATCTATTACTAGTGGGGGACAATATTAGGAAAATATTTTCCTAAAAATTTCCATGTTGATTGGCATTGACTTGTGCAAATAAATCCAGTTATTTCTAATGTAAATTATTAGAAGCATGTTCTTTCTTTTTCTTATACCTCTTTGGAAATACTTCTCATTTACTTTGTGTGATTCCATACCTGCTCATAAATTAAATGATATTACAGATAAATAGAATGAACACTGTGAAAAAACACACTTTGTGGTATAAAAGTTTCTAAGGGAAGCAGAGAATAAAGTGATTTGTTGCCTGTCCCTCAGTGCTCAGGTGTGAATATTTTCTGCTTCTCTTCACGTGTGTCTCTGTTTGCCTCCAGAGATGATGGAAAAGAAAGAGCCTTGTGCAAATGCTCCAATGGTCTCTTATGAGATCCTGACTAGAAACTTTTAATTGTTTTTTGTAATTAACAACTGCAAAAATATTTTTCAGAAATATTGTCAGCTCCCGATGACAGCAGTCTCACAATACAGGTCAAATTGTAATTGTTCTGTGGGGAGGTGAGGTCACAATCACAAAACCCTATTTCAGGATCTTATTTCCTCTCTCCCACACACATATTTGATATCATGACCACCTCACTGGGACCAGAATTTTGGGAGTGAGAAGGAGTTCGGTATGTATTTCCTATATCAATGGGAAAGGCATAATCATAAGAGAAGGAAGCCTATCAACAGTCAGGATGAGTGACAATATTATAAAAAGGAATTCTTCAGGGTTTGAAACTGTTGCAGTACCAAAGACACACAGATAAGAAGAAGAATTCCTGAGGCATGAGCTAAACTAGTAAAGAAAAACATGGGTCTTAGATCCAAACCCAATCCCTGGAGTTTCCTAATGTAATGTAGGTAATTCCTCACTGATGGTACTTGTTAGTTTTTAATCCAAGTGATAATAAAATCTCTGATTTTTAGGATGATTAAGGACTGCAGTTCTGAAATTATACTGCTCTTTAGTCAGTCTATCTTACAGGAATCATAGAGAAAAATTTCAATGTTCATATAGGTGTGCATATAATACATCCATGTTTGTAATAAAGAACAGCACAAATTAAAAGAATCATCCAATCCTGTGCAGAAATTGTGTATCTGAATGGCAGCTGATGGAAGAAAAATGTTTTCTTTAAGTCTGGGGGAATGAATTGCTTGAAGGAGACAGTAAATGTGCCTTTACTGAAAACACCTGTGGTCCAATGATTATGGTGAGACTGTTTTGTCCCTTGATGTTAGGTAAGGAGTATTTAAAGATAATGTATTTTTATTAATATGTCTTTCAGACAGTGTTTGTCAGGCTCAAATGTTTCTTTCAGTATTTTCTATGGTTTAAATACATATTATCAAACATAAAATTTACTATTTCTATTTATACAATGCAAAATATTTCAAATTTGCAGATTCTATTTTTCATACAGCTTATATTTTAACATCTTTCACAAATCTTTCCATATTGCTAACTCAATTTAAATATTAATAGACAAGTATATAATTGAAAATTAGTAATGATTTAGTTTCAACTCCATAGTAATTTTTATCAAGCTTTAGTGTTTCATGTCCCTGATTTTAGAGCATGACCTAATGTTGTTCAATAATTCCAGTGAGAGATGTAATTATACTTTTGTTCCTGACAAAAAAGCAAAAGAATCTTTCTGTTGCAATCCTAATATAGAATTTTTCTTGCATTTACTAAATCCATCTTGTAATAAGTTTATGTAGTAATATGCTGCAATCAGGGCATCTATATTTTATTTTGATCTCTAAATCCTTATTCATAATTGATTTTGAGCTATGGAATAACTTTTATACACACCCAGAGAACTGTAAAATAAAATGCCATCATCTAAAATATAATGACAGGGTTTTAGAACAAAATATATACAGATTATTTGAGTAATACAGCTAGGTATCTTCCTTAGTACAGTGTTTGTGGTTATAGCTAACTAGAGTGTAAATTTTGACAAATCATTTATCTTCTCTGTGCCTAAGTTATCCTCAACTTCATGATTAAAATATCAGTGCTTGCCTGATGGGTTTGCAAAGAATATAGAAGTTACCATATGGGCAGAGTTGATTGCACTGGCTCATGCATGTAAATTTCTCTTTAAAGGTTGTATATTCAATGCTTAGAAATCTCTTAATGAAAGAAAAAATAAAATGTCATTAAATACAATCTAATGTTAAGTGGAGAATCTTGTATTTTGGTTGACATGATAAATGTAGCCCATGCCTTATTTTTCCACTGCAGTGTCTTCTGGATTGGAAATAATCAGTCACAGATAATTGACAGAATGTCATCCAGGGATTTGGCAATAGGAATGATCTTATTATCACAAACTATATTTGGAATCCTGGGGAATTTCTCTCTTCTTTACCATTATATTTTCATTTCCTTCACTGGGTGCAGATTAAGGCCCATTGATTTGATTCTCAAGCACCTGATAGTAGGCAACTCTTTGGTCCTTCTTGCTAAAGGAATACCACAAACAATGACAACATTTGGTTTAAAATATTTGTTTAATGATTTTGTATGCAAATCTGTTTACTATATTCACAAAGTGGGCAGGGGGGTGTCCATTGGAACCACCTGTCTCTTGAGTATCTTCCAGGCCATCATGATCTGTCCCAGGAATGCCAGGTGGGCAGAGTTGAAATTAAAAGCCCCAAAGTATGTTGGTATATCCATTTTCCTGTGCTGGATCATCTACATGTTGGTAAATATTGTTTTTCCTATGTATCTGACTGGCAATCAAAGCACCCAAAACATTACAAACAAAAAAGATTTTTGATACTGTTCTGCTGTACGTCATGACAAAGCCTCAGACTCATTCTATGCAGGGTTGTTATTATTCCCTGATATTTTATGTTTGGTGCTCATGATCTGGGCCAATGGCTCCATGGTTTACATCTTGTACAGGCACAAGCAGAGGGTCCAATATATTCATAGGAACAATGTCTCCCTCAGATCCTCCGCTGAGTCCAGAGCTACCCAAACCATCCTTGTACTGGTGAGCACTTTTGTATTTTTTTATACCCTCTCTTCAATATTTCATGTTTGTCTTGCTCTTTTTAGTAACCCTGGTTTTTGGCTGGTAAATGCCTCTGCTGTAATTGGTTCGTGTTTCCCAGCTCTCATCCCCTTTGTTCTCATGTGCCGTGACCCCACTCTTTTCAGGCTCCACTCTGCCCAGTAAGGCATACAGAATCCTCCCATCTTGTCAGAAATGTGTAAATGTATGTTTATGCACAATTTTCAGTTATTATTTATTCATCTCTTAGACTAATGTAAGAATTGTTATGAGAATTCATACTTGAAGTGTGGTGAAAAAGACAGCCTGAGCTGCTTTTGCCACAAGAATGAACAATAAATAATAACAACAATTCAAAATGAAATATTATGCAATTATCATGTAAATACATCTTGGAGTATATAACTTTCTACCTGATATAGTATATTTTTCCAAAAGTTAGGTGCACATGGAATTTTTGCAAAATTTACATAATAAATAAGAGCTTGTGAGGTAGTGATTCAAAATACTTAAAAGAAAATATCCCCATGGAATAATGAAGTAGGATGGTGCAAAGATGGAACACAGATTCAGAATGAGAAAATAGAATCATTGGGGACAAGTTATGATATTGGTATCTTATATACTTAGAGAGATGTTAATCATTTGAAATATGATACTAAAAAAAGAAATTGGCATATTTTAAATATTGTAGTGTAGAAATGTCCATATAGAACTGAAATAGATCAAACAAGAATGTGAAAAATATATTTTTTGCTGTTTTTTAAGAGATCAGATGAATTTGGCAGTTTGAAAATTTTGGGTTGTTTTATAATTGCATGGAATTGTCAACTGTAGACGGAAGTTTATGTGCTTTCTTTTTGGTTTTTTTTGTGTTTTTTTGGTATTATGTGAACTTTCCTATAGAACATTTTGGCAAGAAACAGTTTTGGGGAAGGGCATGATTTTTCAGTGGAGCCTTTCATCAACCTTTGAGCAGTAGAGGAATAGCCATTTGAAAGAAGAAAAGCATGTATCCACATTTTTCTGTAATGTGATGTTATTAACTTTTTAGATTCTGAAGTATCATAATGATGTTTCCCCAACTTTAAAAACATTTTCTTATGGATATCTCTATATATAAATTGTAAAGCAGATGTAAAGTATTAAAGTCATAAAAATTGTAAGCAGCAGAATCAGTTTGTCCTAATGGATATACACTGAATATTATGCCAATAAGTAAACACAGTTTTAGCTCCCACAAGACACTTATAATTATATATATATATTCACATGTAGAAATATATTTTCATTTTCATGTACTATGTTTGTTATACAATAATACTGGAAAAGTATATATTGAGACATTAAAATAACAAACAGCAAATTTTCTTTAACTGTAAGGTATATTTTTGCTGATAATTTATATCACCATTCTCATTACTTTATTAGCTAAAATTATAACTATGTGCATGTATATATATTGAAATAATGAACTGATATAATAAGAAACTGTTTTTAATTTTTCCTATATTTTATCATGCTAATTGTTTAATTGATTAAAATGATATGATAATATGAAATGTAATGAAAATGAAGTGAAAACTTTTCTACTTTCTTATGTATTAGTAATACCTCTTTAAAAATATGAAGTTGCATATATGCAAACATTGATGCTAACAGAAGCAATATTATACTTATGATTAACATAATGATGTATGTATTTGAGATTGTATGTACCAAATTGTTGCATACTTTTCATTATATTACACTTAGTCTGTTTTCTTATTCTCTGTATTTTCTTCCACTTATTTTGTTTTTATACTTCTATATTTTGCCTCTTTCCTTTGGAGATTGCATACTCAGTATCTCTTAGTTTATAATATAGAAATTAAAGCATACCTTAAAAATTAATCACAGGGTAAAGTTATCCAATATGTTCAACAGCCTCCCTGAAAATATAAAGACATTGCAACACTAATCTACAGGTATAACATCTTTTATTGGACTTTGCTTTGTTGAATTTGCATTCAGATATTGCATTTTTTTTTTTTTACAAATTGAAGGTTACTAGCAGCCCTGCATTGGGCAATTCTATCAGCACAATTTTTCCTAAAGCATGTACTTGTTTCTTGTCTCTGTGTCATGTTTTGCTAATTATACTAATATTTCAAACATTTACTTTATTATTATATCTCTTAGGTAACCTGTGATTTTTGATACTGCTGTTGTAATTGTTTTGGGGAGCATCATGCCCACATCAGATGGCAAACTTAAACCATAAATGTTGTATGTGATCACACCGCTCCACTGACCAATCATTTCCCCATCTCTCTCCCTCTCCTCAGGTCTCCTTATTCCCTGATACACAACTGTATTGAAATTAGGCCAATTAATAACCCAGTAATGGCCTCTATATGTTTAAATGAAGCATTGTACTTCTCTTCCTTTAAATCAAACCATGAAATTATTTTTTCTGTTACATATCGCCCCCCCCTTTCTACTTGTACTTCCTGTGTTCATTTTTTTTTTTGCATTCTTCTGTGTCTGCTCTGTCTCCCCTCATTGTGGTGATGCATCAAGTCAGGTCACCGCAGAGGCAGCTCTGCTCTGATCATAGGTGGGTCTGCTTCCATTAATGGGTGGGTCTGCTTCAATTCATGGGCAGCTCTGCTTCTGTTCATGGGTGGTTCTGCTCTGTTTGTGGGTGACTTGCCCTGCCTGTGGTGGCTTGCACTTCTCAAGGCAGTCTGCCCACCCAGAGAGGCCCCTGGGAACTGAACCTGGGGTATCCCATGTGGTGAACCAGCACCCTATCCACTGGGCTACAGCCGGCCCCGAAACCATGAAATTATTAAGCTTACTGAGGAAGGTATGTAGATAGTTGAGATAGGCCAAAAGTTTAGCCTCTTGTGCCAACAGTTAGTCAAGTTGTGAAAGTAAAGGAAAGTTCTTGAAGGAAATTAAAAGTGCTACTTCAATAGGCACACAGATGATAAGAAAGCAAAAAGGCCATATGGCTGATGTGGAGAAAGTTGTAGTGATCAAATCAGCCACAACATTCCAATGAAGTCAAAGTATAATCTAGAGCAAGGCCCAGCTCTCTGCAATTCTTTGATGGCTGAAAGGAAGGAGGAAGCTGCAAAAGAAAAATTTTAAGGGAGCAGAGGTCATTGCATGAGATATCAGGAAAAAAGACACTTCCAAAACATATAGGTGCAAGGTGAGACAGCATGTGCTGATGTAAATGTTGCAGCAAGTTAGCTAGAAGATGTAGCTAACTGTAGATCAAAGGATCTACATTAAACAGCAGATTTTTATTGCAGATAAAACACCTTCTAATGGAAGAAAATTCCATGTAGAACTTTCATAGATGAAGAAGAGAAGTCAATTTGATTTTACTTCAAATCTTGAAAGGACAGGCTGACTCTAATATTAGGGGAAAATACAGCTGCTGACATTAAGTTGAAGCCAATGCTCATCTACCATTCTGAAAACCTAAAGGCCCTTAAGAATTATGCTAAAACTACTCTCCCTGTACTCTGTAGATGGAATAACAAAGCCTGCCTGACAGCACATCTGTTTACAACATGATTTACTGAATATTTTAAGCCCACTGTTGAGACCTACTGCACTGAATAAAAGATTCCATTCTAAATGTCACAGCTTATTGACAACACACGCATTCACCCAAGAGCACCAATGAATATGTGCAATTAAATTCATGGCTGTTGCCACAAGATCCTTTCTGCAACCCAGGTATCATGGAGTTCATTTTAATTTTCAAGTCTTATTATTGAAGAAATAGATTTAGTAAGGCTAAAGCTGCCTTAGATAGTGATTCCTCATATGGATCTGAGAAAATTAAATTGAAAACCTTCTGGAAAAGATTACTCATTTTGGATGCCATAAAGAACAATCATGATTCCTTAGGGGAAATCAAAATACCAACATCAAAAGGAGTTTGGAAGAAGTTGATTCCAACCCTCATGGATGACTTTGAGGCATTGAAGACTTCAGTGAAGGAAGTCACTGCAGATGTGGAAATAGTAAGATAATTAGAATTAGAAATGGAAGCTGAAGATATAACTGAATTGTTGTGATTTCTGATGGAGTTGCTTCTTATGGATGAGGAAAGTAAGAGGTTTCTTGAAAAAGAATCTTCACCTGGTGAAGATGCTGGGAACACTGTTGAAATGACAAAAAGGGATTTAGAAGATTACATCAACTTAATTGATAAAGTAGTAACAGTGTTTGAGAGGATTGACTGCAATTTTGAAATAATTTCTACTGTGTGTAGAAAGCTATCAGAATGCATGGTATGCTACAGAGTTATCTATTCTGAAAAACCCAATCAACATGGCAAAATAAATTGTTGTCTTCCTTTAAGAACTTGCCACAGCCACTCCAAACTTAAGCAACCATCACCGTTATCAGTCAGCAGCCACTAGCATATAGGGAATATCCTCCACCTTCAGAAAGATTATGAATTGTTGAAGTATCAGAAGATGGTTAGCATTTTTTTAGCAATAATGAGTTTTTAAATTAAGGTATGTACTTTTTTTCAAACATAAGGCCACTGCACACTTCATAGACTACAGTATAGCATAAAGATAATTTATTTTCCCTGGGTAACCAAAAATTTTGTGGAATCATTATATTGCAATATTCATTTTATTGTGGTGGTCTGGAATCAAACCTGCAAAATCTCTAAGTCATGCCTGTAATTATCTTCTACCAACTTTTTACATTGCTTTTATGTGTTTAAGACTATCTATAAAATGTGTGTACTGATATTACATGGAGAGCTCAATGAAATGTCAAAACCTGAGCAAACTGCTTGTATTTGTCTGCCATTAGGGTGCCAATGCAAAGTACCAAAAATCCATTGGTTTTTATAAAGGGCATTTATTTGGGGTAAAAGCTTACACTTACAAGGCCCTAAAGAGTTCAACTCAAGGTTGCTTTCTTACCAAAGTCAGTTGCCAAGTATTGAAGGAAGATGATCACTGATCTCTGCAAGGGTTCAGCCTTCCCCTCTGGGCTTCCTCTATCTCAGTTGCAAGCTGGCATAAGATTTGTCTCTTAGGGCTTCCTTTCTCTCCTGGCATAGAGCTCATTTCTTTCAGGGCCTTCTCTATCGTCACAGCTGGACGGTTCTCTTCCAAACATCAGCTGCAAACTATTGGCTCATCTTTCCCTGGGGCCCCAGGGTAAACTACAACACAGCTTTCTGTCTTCCCAGCATGTCTTCTTGAATGTCCATTTATATAGGTCCACCAGGGGGATAGGGCCTCAACCTGAGTCAAGCCTTACTCACATGGTGGAATCAAAGCTCTAATCTTAACAGTTAATTTAATCAAGGGCCCGTCTAATGAATTTAATATAGTCACAGGGTATCACAGCCAGAAGAATAGAATAGTTTACAAACACAACATTTCTCTTTTTGGTATTCACTGAAATAATCTGAAACTGTCACACCACTCAAAAGCCAGAATGTTGTTATGCTCCAGTATCCTTTTGTGTTTTCTCCAAGCCACTATCCCTAATGGTAACATTAGTCTGAAATCTATTATCATAGACTAGCTTCTCCTTCTTTTTACTTTATATAAATGGAATCATTGGGCAATAACACTTCTGTATTTTGAGTTTTCATTCCATATGTGGTTTGTGACTTTATCTGTTGTGTTACATGTTCTTGTGGTTCATTCATTAGCATTGCTGTGTAAGATTCCATTGTGTCAATATCAGATATTTCTTATAGTAATTCCACAATTTATGTGCATGAGAGTAATTTTCACTATGGAGTTATGATTAATAGTGTCAGTATGTAAATAGAAGAATTTGCATTTTGGGAAAATATATGCATTTTTGTTGCAAATATGTTTAATTCTGAAATTATTTCATCATGTTTACATCCGTTCAGACATAGATGATGCTGGTGAACTCTTTTCTTATATTTTTGTAGCAGTTTTCACACCCAACTTTAGTGTATGAGATTTCTCATTTATCCACATCATCGTCAACATTTGATGTTTTCTGTCATTTTCATTTTAACCTTTTGGTTGTTGTGTCACTGTACAAGTTAGTGGTTTAGCAAAGAAGTTGAACATGTTTTCACATGGTATCAGCCATTTGCTAACTTTTTTGGGGAAATGTCTGTTTACTCTGTCCATTTTTATTCTATTGAATTGTCTATCATTGTCTTATCAGTTTTTAAGCATTCTTTATGTATTCTGGATACAAGTACTTTTTTTGTTTTTATTTTGCATGTTATTTTATTTCATTTTTTAATTAATTAATTTATTTATTTTTAAAATATAAATAGAGTACACAAATGCTACACAAAAATTACAGGAATACCCATATGCCCCACCTCCCACACCCCCGCACAACCTCCCACATATACATTCTTAATTAGTGAGGCACATCGCCTGTAACAGATATACACATTTTGGGGCTTTGCCACTAAGCATGAGCCATAGTTCACATTGTAGACCACACTCTCTCCCACACAGTTCTGCATGTTGTATGATGATATAAAATGGCCTATATCTGTCATTTCAATGTCACTTAGGATAATTCCCAAGTCCCAAAAAAGACTCTGTATTACAACTGCTTTTCAATCTCCCTGCCCCCAAAGCATCCAGTAGCCACTGGCTCTATGTGGTTGTAATTTCTTCCATTGCAAGAATCACAATAAGTCTATAACTGAATACCAGTAAGTCCATACTAGTCCATAGCTCCTCCTCCAAACATGAGGAGTTTGGGATTGTGATGTCCACCCCACCCCTAAGTGAGAGAGGCCATATATCCCATGGATAAGATGGATGGGATTATCCTGCCTGCAGCTGCAGACTCTCTCCATTCCCCAGGATAGCCATTGTCCATCATCATCTCCCCACTAGGTATCTTGGGTGGGTTCATTGAGTTGTGGAGTAGCAGTTGCAGCTCCACTGAGCTTTTGGACCCAGCTGGCACATGGGCAGCCTGAAGACTCTGCTTGCTAGAAGTACACCTAAAACTCCAGCATCACATATAGGTTTGAATAGAAGAGACAGATGGACCATGTGCAGGGAAGACATATTTGGATCATACTATGTCACTCTCAGGAGCAAGGATTCCAAATTAGGGCACACTGATAAGACATCAAACTCTGGGGCTAACTGCCCTGATATAGGACCTGGATGTCTCCAGAGCCCTCAGGAACCCTTCTGTTTGGGGTGATATCTGTATTGGAAGCCTAGAGGTCATACTGAGATGTGCATAAGTGTTACCTCTGGGATGACCTCCAGACTCACTTTGAAGTCTCTTAGCCTTATGAGCTCATTTGTCTTTACCATTTCCCCCTTTTATTTGAAGTCTTTTTCCAGCTGTATTGCCCATTTGCACTTGATAGTAACCCCTCATTGTCAGGGAGGCTCATCCCCAGGAGCCATGTCCCATGCTGGGAAGAAGGCAATGCATTCATAAGTTGAGTTTGGTTTAGAAAGAGGCCACATTTGAGCAACAAGGAGGCCCTCAGGAGGCAAGTCTTAGGCACCCCATAACAATAAGCTGCTTCAATTTCAAGAGCAAAGACTCATAAAGCTAGTCATCAATAAAATAGTCCCATCAATGGATCATCCTCCTTTGCCAAACACTATCCCTGCATTTGGTGGATGGTTGCTACTCCCTTGGAGAATATGGCAGAGGTCTGCAGGATGGGAATTCAGTATTCTCTCATTTATTGAGTGATTCTCCATCCCATGACCATGGCCCGTGAGCATTTCAACAATTCTATATACCTTTTATTTATGTTCAGGTGAACTTCCTCCCATGAACCACTAACCCTGACACCCCACACCAATGATCCTCTCCCATCCCTGTTGTAACCCTTCCTTTAAAGGTGAAGCCAATACAATAGCCAAATACAATTAATAGGAAAATGAAATAACAATGATATTTAAATATGAGATAAAATATATGGAAGCTAATAAAAATAAAATAAAATAGCATTAATGGTTTATGTTATTCAAAAATTATGACAATTTTTTTTAAACTAAATAAATATAATTTTTTTTCCATTTTACTTTTTGTTAGTGCAATATTTGGTGTCCAGTCTGTTCCGTGACACCTTCCCCATCTCACTCCCCAATGTCCCACCATTTTTCATTTAATTTTCAAAGAAGTTTTTGGTCACAGCAAAGTCACACACAGAATAAAAGACACTCTCATATACTCAACCTCCTCCCCCATTCCCCACCCCACACTAAAACCTTTTTGCATGTGAATGGCAGCACCATTTTAAGTGATATACAGATAGTGAAACACAGCTACTAAACATTGTCATTGGTCCACAGCATGGTCCACATTTTAGATCACACACTTTTATAAATTTTGATGACATTCACCGTGTCTTGTGTCCATCACTGCAAGGCAATGGAAAACATTTCATCTGACCACTAAATGCCCCTGTTTGATCCACTCTGTTTCTCCCTCCCCCTCCTCCCAGGGCCCACAATGACCCCCTGTCTCGACTGTTTGGAAGACAAGGTTCATAGTTACATGCAACAAAGTGTAGTGGCCCACTGATTCATACCCCACCACTCAGAACTGCCTCTGCTCCCAAGAGTCACCCACCTGTCTATTTCTGAGCAAATTGGTCCTCCAAAAATAGGCAGTCCATCTCCTTCCCTCTCATTGTGTGGGACTCCACCCACTGATACAACACATTATGTCAGGATGAACACACTCCCCAGAAGCCCACTCCAGATACGCCCCCCTGAATGCCCTCCCCAACCAATACCTCACAGCATGACAACTCCCCATCACATCACCACAAGAGCATTCCCACCTCTGCACATCCAACCCCACACCCACAAGTCTCAAGTGATCACCTGGTCCTTCTTCCATCCCCTCCACCACCCCAGCATCCTGGGCACGCTAATCTAACCTTCTTTTTGTTCATAGAATTGATTATTCCCATATTTTAAAGGGAAACGTGTCCCTGTTTGGATACATTTCTCTGTGGGCACCTCAATTTTTTTACAACCTGTATCATTATTCCAAAATATATTTTTAAAGATTCTTGTAAAGCAAGCTGCCCATTAAGATGGTATTAATTGCTTTCTCTGGGCCAAAGGTCATATTAATTACCAGATGACTGTAATATAGGTAAATCCTCCCACTGAGGCAAAACTTTGATGAATTTGATAATAATAAGGTTAAAAATTTGGGGTTTCTTATGCTCCAGCTTCCTCAAGTGTGGCACAAATCTATTATTTGTGGAGCATATACCTAAGCCCCTTTGCATTAACAACATGGAAATTGCACGGGACAGGGGGGAGCAATGGGAACATATATCAACATGAAGATATTATTCCCAGTTCTGCAATGAATAATAAAGCCTTTTGTCTCAGATCCAGACTCCTCATGCCTTCTGGCAGCATCCATGAAACTGGGTGTCTAGTTTGTTGGCTTTCAAGTAGGGTAAAATGTAAAATCAAACATATTCCTTGATAATGTTTGTGATGAAGATATAATGGTGACACCGTCCTGAGTGTCTGGAAGAGTAAAGGACACTTTGTGGTTAGGATAGGATAAGGATCTCTGGGACTAATAGAAAATTCTCTTACCCAGTGTTGGATTAGGTGGAGCTAAGGGCCCTCCACATTTAATGGGGCAGCTGTTGAATGGTAGGATTGAAAGGTGGTGTCTACATTTACTTTGTTTGTTGTTTCCTCTCCTCCTGGCAGCAGGAGGAAGCATGAAGGAATTTTGTTTATTCTTTTCTTGGTGGGAGAAGGATGAAACAGTTGCCAAATCTGATGGTTTAGGTGAATCAAAAGTATATTTTGAGGTCATGTGGTTGATCTGTGAATAGCCACTAGGTTGCTAGACATGAAAAGGAAATGTGTCTTGCTCACTTTTACCCTTTGTGTCCCCTGATGTTTCCATCCACCTACAAACTGACCTCAAAATCTTTAAGGAAAATTTGATTTTTCTGGGAATTTGAAGGAGGGAAGAGCTTAGAACTTTTATAGTCTTTTTGGATACTTGTGCCAAAATCATCATCCTGCATGGTAGACTTGGGGGATTGGTGCTAGATAAAGAGATGGTTAATCATGGCAAGGGCTGTTGCATTGAACATGGATGCAAGCAGTCATAAAGAAAGAAGCCCCAAAGTCTGGTACTCTCCAGGTGCTGCAGGGACAAGATTTTAACATGAAGTTTCTAAGAAAAAGGAGAGAAGGAGGAAAAATCTCCTCACTACCCTGGCTATTCCCCCATGGTAGCCTCTTTTGTCTCCTTATAAAATTCAACCTCTTGCCTAGGGAATAAACTAATGTTGCTGTAGCCCCTGATTCACACTGCTGTTAAACTCTGTCATCTGTGTTCACATAATAAAAATAAAGAAAAAAAATAAAAGCAAACAAGTTCAACTGGTAGGGTTTGGTCAAGGTGCACAATGAAGAAACAGAATTTACATGTGGAAATAGATGGGGTGCTTGGAGTTAATTCAACATACAGTTTATTTTTTTCCATTAGAATCCATAGTTGAAATTAATGTATTTTATGCTTATACTTTCCTGTCCCATTATGCCAGAGGGGATTATCCCAAATATGGCAAGGTGTTAGTAGAGAAATATTGATGAGAAAAACTCCCCTGCCATTTGCTATAAGTGGGCAGTTAAGAATTTAGCATGTGCACCCTATGAATTCAAAATTTTTCAGTCTGTAGATGATGTTTTGTTTGTTGGAAAGTCAGAAGCCAAGTCTCAATAGCCATGAAGAGGACATTATCTTATCTCTGCCAGGGAGGCAGAAAAAGAAAAAGAAAAAAAACAACAACCATAGGCCTTCACTGTTTCATTGACCTTTAATTAGAATATCAGATAACTTTTTATTTGTTTTTTTGTTCAATGACAGTTTTAAGAGGGTTGAAATATGATATACACTTCTTTTAGGACTAAGTGTTTCTGCATAGGGAACTTTAACTTATGGCATATGAACAATCACAATGGAAAGTGATTTTAATCTTGTCAGTTTTAAGTACATAGGTTTTTTGAATATTGAGCACATCACATTTCATTTTAACTACAACCAACTCATAGATTTCTCATTAAATAAATAAAGAGAAAGAAAGAAAAAAAATACAAAGAAATCCAGAATCCTGATTTCTAGTTAAGTGTTATTGAAAGTGTTTATGGGGGGTTACAATGCTCAATTCTTCCCTCAGTCAAGGAAACTGACTAATTATTTTGTCACTTTCAGCTTCTGGCAAATGGAGGGAGTCTTTAAGTAGATATGTTCCTTGTCATTTTATAATTCTAGATACCTATTCTAATTACCAGTTACACTGCTTTTGAAAGTCATGGAATCAGGTTGCTACTGAGTCTAACACTGTCAATCTCATGGGCCTAAATTCCAAAGTAGGGCCCTCTGGCAAAGCACCAAGTCCTGAGCTGTTAGCCCTGCCAATAGGGTCTGGATGTCTTCAGAGCCCTCAGGAGACCTGCTTTTTGAGGCAATATTTACTTTAGCAGTCAATGAGATCCTGCTGAGACATGCATAAGTGTGACCTCTGGAATGAACTCCCAACTCACTTTGAAGTCTCTTAGCCACATAAACTCATTTGTTTTTACGCTTTTTACACTTTCCCCCTTTTGGTCAAGGTCTTTTTCCAGTTGCATTGCTAGTTGGTGCTTGGTAGTAATCCCTCAGTGCCAGGGAGGCTTGTCCCAGGGAGTCATGTCCCACAAATGCAGGAAGTTAATGCATTTATATATTGACTTTGGCTTTGAGAGAGGTCACATTTGAGGTACAAGGAGGCTCTTAGGAACCCCAAAATACTAGGATAAGTTTCAATTTCAGAAGTCAAGATACATAAGTACAGTCATCAATATCAAGTGCCCATTGATGGTACTTCTTCCTTCACTGCCCCTGTACTCAGGGGATTCTTGCTGTCCCATTAGAGAATATAGCATAGCTCCTCAGGAAGTGAAATTGATACTCTTTTGGTTACTGTGTGAATCTCCATCCACTGTTACAATGCCCCATGAACAACTGGACACATTCATATGCCTTATAGTTATGCCCTTGTGAACATCCTCCCATACACACCCCATCATGGACACCCTACAACAATTATCCTTCCCTGCCACAGTTGTAACCCTTCTATGATCCAAAATGAAGTAAACAGGGAAAGGGATGCAGCTCAAGTGATTGATCTCCCATCTACCACACAGGAGATCAGGTTCAGTTCCCAAGGCCTCCTGGTGAAGCTGAGCTCTCACAACAGGCAGGCACAGTGAGCTGACACTGTAAGATCATGCAACAAGGAGACACAGATGAAAGAGAAAGAGAGACACAACAAACCAGGGAGCTGAGGTGGCTCAAGCAATTGAGAGCCTCTCACCCACATTGGAGGTTCCAATATCATCTCCTGGTGCTTCCTAAAGGGAAGACAAGCAGACACAGAGAGCACACAGCAAATGGACACAAAGAACAGAAAACAAGAAAAAAAAAACAGTGAATAAATAAATAAATAAATAAATAAATAAATAAAGCAAATCTTAAAAAAAAATGGAAGCAAACAAAATAACCAAATAAAATAAATAAGAAAATGAAACAATAATGACAGTTTTAAAAATAACCAAAAATAAATAAATAATACATTTTGGAATAATAAAAAATATAAAATTAAAAAAAAGTTTTGACATTATGTCTTTCATCACTGTATGTCTATCTTATATGTAATGTAACAGTTCTTTTCTGTTTACTTCCCCAGGATCTTAGTTTTTTTCATTTTGTCTTCAAAGAAGCTTTAGGTTACAGAAAAGTCATATACAGATTATGGGGGATTCACATATACCCCCTTTCCCCTTTCCCCTATTAATAACATTTTACATGTGGATGGTACATTTGTTACAATGTATGTACAAATATTGAAACATTGCTATTAACCATAGTCAATGATTTACATTATGGTTTATATTTTGAACAATACACTTTTATAAATTTTGATGAAATTTAACATGGCCTGTACCTATCATTGTGAGATCATGTAGAACAATTCTATCACCCTAAAAATGGCCTGTGTTCCATTTATTCTCTTTCTCCTACCCCCTCCCCTTGAGACACATGATAACCACCACTATTACTCCTTGAAGAACAAGATTCATAGTTACTTGCAACAACAGTGGGGCCTTGACATACTGGTCTGTCCTCCCCTATTAGGTACTGCCTATGCTCCCATGAAAGTCCAGGCCCTCTTTTTGAGAATATAGAAGGAATCCCCTTGATGGAAATACAACATCTTCCCACTCATTATGAGGGTCTCCACCCACTGATACAACACACTATGACAAGATGAAGACTTATATACTCCCTAAAAGACTGCCCCAGGTGTGCCCTGTCCTTTATGCAAAACACATCCAACACCCTAAACTAGTAACCCTGTCCTGTCATATTTGTCAAAAGAACATTCCCAATGCTGTAGCTTCAACCACATACCTGCAAATCTCTAGATTTCACCTGCTTCCACTGCCATCCTTCCCATCAGTTCCATGGACAGCCCAACCCACTTCTCCACCCTAAACTCCTCAGAAACCAGCACTGTCTCACCCAGTACCATCATTGAACCACTATCATGCCCATCCACTGCACAACTACACCTTTCCAACTTATCATAGATTATGCCCATATGGGCTTGTGTGTGCATTGGCTCACAAGCATCTTTTCCCTTTCTATTTCCTATAAACCTATCTTCCAGTCCATAGCTCACTGAGTGAGCTAGATTTGCTTAACTAATATCAGGGAAGTCATGTAATATTTGTCCATCAATGTCTGGCTTTCTTCACTCACAAAGGTCCTCAATATTCATCCATGATATCCCATGGGTTAGTATTGTATTCCTTCTTACAGCTGAGTAATATTCCATTGTATGCATGTACCACATTTTGTTTATCCATTCATCTGTTGATGGTCATTTGAGTTGGTTCCAACTTTTGGTAACAGGTAATATTGCTGCGATGAATATTTGTGTGCATATATCCTTTTGTTTCCTTGCTTTTGGTTCTATCTATATACCCAGCAGTGGAATTCCTGGGTCATATGGCAGATCCATACTTTGTATTTTGAGGAACACCAGATTGTCCTCCATAATGGCTGGATCATTGTATATTCACACCAGCAGTGAATGAGGATTGCTATTCCTCCACATCCTCTCCAACACTTGTAGTCCTCTGTTTTTTTTCATGACTGCCAGTCTAATGGATGTAAGATGGTATCTCATTGTAGTTTTGATTTGCATTCCCCTAGTAGCTAGTGATGTTGAGCATCGTTTTGCATGCTCTTTAGTCATTTGTATTTCTTCTTTGGAGAAGTGTCTGTTCAAATTACTTGCCCATTTTTTAAATGGGTTATTTGTCTTTGTATTTTTGAGACATAAGATTTCTTTATATATGTTGGATATTAGGCACCTATCAGATATATGGTTACCAAATATTTTCTCCCGTTGGGTAGGATGTCTTTTCACTTTCTTGACAAACTCTTTTGAGGCATAAAAGGTTTTAATTTTGAGGAGGTCCCATTTATCTATATTTTCTTTTGTTGCTAGTGCTTGGGATGTAAAGATCATGAAGCCATTTCCTATTACCAGGTCCTGTAGATGCTTCCCTACATTAAATCCCAAGGTCTTTATGGTCTTTGACTTTTATATTTATATCTTGGATCCACCTTGAGTTCATTTTGTCTAAGGTGTGAGATGGTGTTCCTCTGGATATGGATATACAGTACTCCAAGCACAATTTGTAGAAAAAGTCATTCTTTCCCAGTTGAGTGGGCTTGGTGGCCTTGTGGAATATCAGATGAGTGTAAATGCAAGGATCTATATCAGAGCTCTCAATTTGGTTCCATTGGTCAGTATGTCTATCCTTGTGCCAATATCATGTAGTTTTGACCACTGTAGGTTTGTAATATACTTTACAGTCAGGTAGTGTGATTCCTCCATTTTCATTTTTGTTTTTCAGTATATCTTTGGCTATTCACAACCTCTTGACCTTCCAGATAAATTTCATAGTTAGTTTTTCCAATTCAGTGAAAAATACTGTGTTGATTTTTATGGGGATTGCATTATATCTGTAGATTAATTTGGGTATGATAGATATCTTAAAAATATTTAGTCTTCCAAACCATGAACAGGGAATATTCTTCCATTTATTTAAGTCTTCTTTGATTTCCTTTAACAGTGCTGTGTAGTTTTCTATGTATAAGTCATTTACATATTTAGTTAAATTTATTCATAGATATTTGAATATTTATGTTATTATTATAAATGATATTTTTTCTTGATTTCCTACTCAGATTACACATCATTGGTGTATAGAAATGCTACTGATTTTTATGCATTGATCTTATAACTTCTGAATTTACTGACCTCATTTATAAGTTCCAGAAGCCTTGTTATAGATTTCTCAGGGTTTTTATGTATACGATCATGGCGTCTGAAAATAGTGAATTTTTTACTTCTTCCTGTCCAATTTGGAAGCCTTTCATATCTTTCTTGCCTCAGTGTTCAAGTAAATACTTTTAAGACAATGCTAAATAGGAGTGGTGAGAGTAGGCATCCTTGTCTCATTCCCAATCTTAGAGGGAAAGATTTTAAGATTTCATCATTTTATATGATGGCAGCTGTGGATTTTTCATACATACCCTTTATCATGTTCAGAAAGTTTCCTTCTATTCATATCTTTTGCAGTGATTTTTTTTAGGAAAGCATGCTGTATTTTGTTGATTGCTTTTTCTGCAACAATAGAGACTGTTTTGTTCAGCCAAAGGCGTGCCTTTTGAAATATACCAAAGATTGGTCGGTCTTTATAAAGGGTATTTATTTGGGGTAGAAGCTTACAGTTACCAGGCCACAAAGCATAAATTTCTTCCCATACCAAAGTCCATGTTTTAGAGAAAGATGGCTGCCGACGTCTCCAGGGTTCAGGCTTCCGGATTCCTTTGTTCCCGGGGCTGCGTTTCTCTCCAGGCTTAGCTCCCGCTTCCTTCAGGAGTTCAGCTGAAGACCATGAGACTCTCTGTGCTGCATCTCTCCACAAGGCCAGCTGCAGCCCATCCGGCGATCGGCTCACTCCAACATCAGAACTGCCCCGCAAATCTGCTTCTCCAAAAGTCCTCTCTGCTTCTACTTGAGACCACCCCCACTGAGGGGTGGGGCTCAACATCTCACTGACATGGCAATTAATGCCCTACTCATAACTTAATCATGCCCAGATGAACAGATGAGCTTACAAACATAATCTAATTTATATTTTTGGAATTCATAATTAAATCAAACTCAAACCATCACACTCCACCCCCTGAATTCCAAAAATATATTACAATATTCAAAAAACCTTAAGTTAGTAAAATTTCAGGTACAAAATCATATCAAAATCAGTTCAAAGAAACAGTTTGTCTTTAGGCAAAATTCCTTCTAGTTGGAGAACTCTGAAACTTACAAAACAACTTAACTGCTTCCAAAACACAAAAGGAAAGACAAAATATACACATTCAATTAACATAAGGAGAAAATTGAGATGTTAAACATAAGGCATGGATTCTCTGCAGTTCAGCAAAACTGCAGGGCGTCCTCTATTCCATTTCAAAGTCTGAGAGTCATTTTCAAGATGATGGTTTCTTCTCCTTGGGGCCACATGGGAACCCAC
>PVKH010004247.1:0-23639 GCA_004027955.1 Chaetophractus vellerosus
TCAAATCTTAGTTCTGAACTGTTAGTACCTCAGGTTCCTAGAATAAGGTAATAGAAATCTCTGGATGAAAATAATATCACTTGAGATATCAAGTTATTTCTAAAACTTGTTCAAATAAGATCTCCAGAGAATAATAAACAGGTTATAAGATATACCCTAAGAAAGACAACATGATCAAGAAGATTAAATACAGAGACTAGATAAGAGACACAAATTCACAGGCTTCCAGGTGTTGTAATTATAAAACATAATATATAAAATGACTCTGCTTACTGTATTTGTGAACTTAAACTTAAAAACTGACAAAGGCTATAAATGTGACACCATGGAGTAGAAAAATAACTAACCAAAAATTATAGAATTGAAAAAGACAGTAACTGAAATTAAGAATTCTGAAGCTG
The DNA here is from genome assembly GCA_004027955.1 of Chaetophractus vellerosus. Lineage (NCBI taxonomy): Eukaryota > Metazoa > Chordata > Mammalia > Cingulata > Chlamyphoridae > Chaetophractus > Chaetophractus vellerosus. The sequence goes on from PVKH010004247.1 coordinate 402, forward strand.
GAATGAGATTAAGCACAACTAAAGAGAAAAATTGATGAGCTAGAAGATAGGTTTAAAAAACTAACTACAATAAAGCACAAAGAGGCAAAATGAGTTGAAATAAGGCAGAGTAAGTGATAAGTGATATATTGAATACAACCGTAAGTTCCAATTCATGATTAACTGTAGTCATAGAATACAGAAGATAGAAAATTTTGCAGAAGAAATATTTGAAGCGATAAGGGTTGAGAATATTCCAGACCTTATGAAAAACATCAATCCACTGATTCAAAATGAGGAATGAAGCCCAAAAAAGAGAAATAAAAATAAATCCAAACCTAGGAATATCATAAAAAATGAAGAAAGTCATAAAGAAAACATTCTTAAATTTAACTAGAGAAAAAGACTGATTACCCTTAAAGAGTTACAGCTAGATGGGCAGATGGCATCTCAGCAACAATGCTGAAAATCAGAAAGTAGTGGAAACATTCTTCAAATTATCAAATTCTGGGGATACTGACCACCAGCAGATTTGCACTAAAATTTTTAAGGATGTTCATTACTCAAAAGAATAATGCTTCCATTTGGAACTTCAGACATGCCAGAAGTAATGAATATCAATGAAAACAATAAACACATGGATATTTCTAAAAGAAAGTTAACTGTGGAAAAACAGTCATAATGTCTACGGTGTTTTAAAAATATGAATACACATATACATAGAGAGATAATGTTAAAATACAACATTATAATATTGAGTAACTATTTAACAATATTAAAATTATCTCAATAGCATATAAGACAGGAGAAATAAATGGAATTAAGGTGTTCTAATGCCCTTGCATTACCTAAGAGAAAGAAAAAGGTAAAAATATATATTAGACTTTGATAAGTCAAGATGCATGTTATAATTTTTATATTAGAAATTGCAGTAAATAAAAAGAGTTACATGGTCTTTTTATAAGGCAAAGATTATTAGATTGGACAGAAATGAACAAATTGAAAACCCAAGTTGTACCATGGTTACAAGGGATGCTCTGAAAGTGTAAGTATACAGAAAGAATAAAAGTGAAAGGGTTGACAATTATATAGCACAAAAGCAGTAACTCAACAAAAGATGGAACAGTTTAATTGTTACCTTATAAAATTAGGCATAATGTATAGGCAACTTATCTATCACTGGCAACTATAATTCTTTTTAAAAAGGCTTTTGAAAGACTTCAATGATACAAATCACATATATCAAACATCTTAATAAAAATCATATCATTTATAGCTACTTATACTAGGAAGAATTTAGAATTTATTTTTAAATGTTCAAACAAATTGGATGCATTGGGCACCTTTCTTCCTTGCACTTAACCTAAACAAGTTCTCTGTTTTTTTTTTTTTTTGAGATTTAATAAGAACAATTGTTCATAAGCTATCAGAAGCATTCTCGCTCCCTTTCTCTCATGAACTTGTTTCTTCTCACTGATAAGTTAAATGACTCATTTTATTCTGTATCTGGACATTGCATTAAAATAATTGGTATTTGTTCTTCTTCTAAGAGTCTTTTAATGTAAAATGTGAAATAGCATTTGGTTTTCCTTTCTTTATTTTTCCTGTTTTTTTTTCTTTGCTCCTCTGGTTTTGCAGTTCAAGCATGGGCAGTTGATGGGAGAAGCTGAAGTATGTAAACCCTAATAGTTCTTGCATATTTTAGGTGTGGTCATTATAAAATACAAGGACAGCACTGCTTGGAGCCTTGCTGTATACTCCTTGTATTATTTTTCCTACCATACTCTACAGCAAGGGTTCTTAACAAGGGGTCAATGAGCTTGAATTTAAATTAAAAACATTATTTCTGTGGGGACTTGTTGGTGCAGGTGTGAGATATTTATTAAATAATACACAGTATAGTGTGAACTTAGTAAGGGGTCCGTGGTTTTCATCTGACTGGCAAAGGGGTCCGTGGAACAAAAAACTTTAAGAATCCCTGCTCTACAGGTACTTCACATGGCCAAAGACATTAGAAATCAAAAGGAAACGAAGCACACCAAGATTGTACCACTTTCCCCTAGCTATACAACACATTGGACCACTAAGCTACTGTAAACTATGAGATTGCTTCCAGTCATAATATAATGATTGGTTACCTTAGTTGCAACACTTGTGAGGAGAGAATTAGATATTTCTGTATTTGGTGACTCAGGCAATCCTTAGGAAAGGCAATCAAATTTCAGCAAATGCCTCTTAATATTTACATCTCTTGCAAATTACTTATATTTCCCTCAGGTGATACAATTTCTTTATCCTTATGCCATGCCAAATCCTAATAAAATTGAAAGCATGCGATTTTCTCTGTTGTTTGATTTTGCAGTAAAGTTGCATTTTATTGGGGTTCTTGGTGAAGACAAGCTTTTGATTATAGCAGTAAGGAAGCAGCTCAAAGCACTACTTTGATCTGGGTTTTGGTTGCTATTGTCTGCAAGCTGTGCAGTGCATATACTTACATACGGTCGCCTTATTTACAAAGAAAAAATTTTCTTTTCTCTTTTACATTCTAGGTTCATGCTTCTTCAAGAGATACATCTTATTTTTATGAACTTAGATGGAGTTTTATGTCTCTGAGTTTTTCTTCTTGGCCCCCTGTGTTTCTCAAACAATAGGCTTTTAAGATGGCACAGTGGATCTAGTCCACTGATTACATGTGACTGTTTCCAAGACCCATTTTGTAAGTAGATGTTTGTGATGGTTAGGATGTGAAAGGCAGACTCAAAGCAGCAATCAAAATAGTCTGAGTTGCGTAGAGTTATGGCACTGGCTAATAGATCATGGGGTACCTAGAAGTGAAATAGATGGGCAGTCTACTAAATTCCTTCTGTATTTGTATAAACAGAAGAGTTCTAGGTCAAGTGAACAAAACCCTAACTAGAATTACAGATGCAGAGAATCATGGCCCCTTAATCAATTCCCAGATTTGAGACAGTTTACAGACCCAGAGCCCCTTGAATGAGGAGAAGTTCAGGTCCTTTTGGAGCAAGATCCTGTTATGCTGCCAAAAATGTATGCTATTAATCTTCCTCCCAGCTTTCCCCAAGGAGACTTATGTACTTTTACCAGAGTAACTGTGCATTGGGGAAAAGGAAATTATCAGATATTTCAGGGATTATTAGACACTGGATCAGAAATGACATCAATTCCAGGACACTCAAAATGTCACTGTGGTCTACCAGTCAGAGTAGGGACTTATGGAGGTCAGGTGATTGATGGAGTTTTAGCTCAGGTCTGCCTCACAGTGTGTCCAGTGTGTCCCTGGACCCATTCTGTGGTTATTTCCCTGGTTCCAGAATACGTAATTGGAATAGACATACTCAGTAACTGGCAGAATCCCCACATTGGATCCCTAACTTGTGGAGTGAGGGCTATTATGGTAGGAAAGGCCAAGTGGAAGCCACTAGAACTGCCCCTACCTAGCAATTTAGTAAATCAAAAGCAATACTGGATTCTTGGAGGGATTGCAGAGATTAGTGCCACCATCAAGGATCTGAAGGATGTAGGGGTGGTGAGTCCTACCACATCCCTATTCAACTCCCCTATTTGGCTTGTGCCAAACAAAACAGATGGCTCTTGGAGGATGACAGTATTGTAAACTTAACCAGGTGGTGACTCCAATCACGGCTGCTGTCCCAGATGTGGTATCATTGCTTGAGCAAATCAAAACATCCCCTCATACCTGGTATGCAGCTATTGATCTAATAAATGCTATTTTCTCAATTGCTATTAGTAAGGACCACCAGAAACAGTTTGCTTTCAGCTGGCAAGGGCAGCAATATACTTTCACTGTCCTGCCTCAGGGATATATCACCTCTCCAGCCCTGTGTCATAATATTGTCCACAGGGATCTTGATTGTCTCTCCCTCCCAGGAGACATCACACTGGTCCATTATATTGATGATATCATGTTAATAGGACCTAGTGAGCAAGAAGTAGCAAAGACTCTAGACTTATTGGTAAGGCGTTTGCATGAGAGAGGATGAGAGATATATCCAACAAAAATACAGGGGCCTTCCATCTTGGTGAATTTCTAGGTGTCCAGTGGTATGGGGCATATCAAGATATCCCTTCTAAAGTGAAGGATAAGCTGTTGCATCTGACCCCTCCTACAACCAAAAAAGAGGCACAATGCTTAGTTGGTCTCTGGATTTTGGAGACAACACATTGCTCATTTGGGTGTGCTACTCCAGTCTACTTACTGATTGATCAGAAAAACTGCTAGTTTTGATTGGGGACTGGAACAAGAAGAGGCTCTGTGATAGGTCCAGGCTGCTGTACAAGCTGCACTACCACTTGGACCATATAATCCAGCAGATCCAGTGGTGCTGGCAAATAGAGATGCTGTCTGGAACCTTTGATAGGCCCCTATAGAAGAATCACAATGCAGATCCTTAGGATTTTGGAGCAAAACCCTGCCATCCTCTGCAGATGACTACTCTCCTTTTGAGAAACAGCTTTTGGCCTGCTACTGGGCCTTAGTAGAGACTGAACACTTAACCATGGCCCACCAAGTTACCATAAGACCTGAGTTGCCTATCATGAGCTGGGTATTTTCTGACACATCAAACCATAAAGTTGGGCGTACTCAGCAGCACTCCATAATAAAGTGGAAGTGGTATATATGAGATAGGGCTCAAGTGGGTTCTGAAGGCACAAGCAAGTTACATGAGGAAATGGCTCAAATGTCCATGGTGACCACCCCTGCCATGTCACTTTCTCTTTCCCAGCCCACAACTTTGGCCTCTTGGGTGTCCCTTATAATCAGTTGACTAAGAGGAAACTTGGTCCTGGTTTACAGATGGTTCTGCACAATATGCAGGCACCATCTTAAAGTGGACAGCTGCAGCACTGCAGCCCCTTTCTGAGACATCCCCGAAGGAGAGTGGTGAGATCAAATCCTCCCAGTGGGCAGAATTTTGAGCAGTGCATTTTTCTTGGAAGAAGAAATGGCAAGAGGTTAATTTGCACACTGATTCATAGGTTGTTGACAATGGTTTGGCTGGATGGTCAGGGACTTGGAAGGAACATGATTAGAAAATTAGTGACACAGAGGTCTTTGGAAGAGGTATGTGGATAGACCTTTCTGAGTGGGCAAAAAACATGAAAAATTTGTGTCCCACGTGAATGCTCATGAGAGGGTGACTTCGGCAGAAGAAGAATTTAATAATCTAGTGGATAAGGTGACCCACTCTGTGGCTAATTCTTAGCCTCTTTCCCCAGCCACTCCTGGCATTGCCCAATGGGCTCATGAACAAAGTGGCCATGGAAGTAGGGATGGAGGTTATGCATGGGCTCAGCAACATGGAGTTCCTCTCACCAAGGCTGACTTGGCTACAGCCAAGCTGAGTGCCCAATCTGCCAGCAGCAGAGACCCAAACTCAGCCCCTGATATGGCACCATTCCCCGAGGGGATCAGCCTACTACCTGGTGGCAGGTTGATTACATTGGACCATTCCATCATGGAAGGGGCACTGACTTTTTTTAACTGGAATAGATACAAACTTCAGATATTGGTTTGTGTTCCCTGAATGCAATGCTTCTTCCAAAAGTATTATCCTTGGACTTACCGAATGTCTTATCCACTGCCATGGCATTCTATACAGCATTGCTTCTGATCAAAGAACCCATTTCACAGGAAATGATATGTGGGGATGGGCACATGCCCATGGAATTCACTGGTCATACCATGTTCCCCATCTTCCTGAAGCAGCTGGATTGATAGAATGGTGGAATGGCTTTTTAAAGACTCAATTATGGCATCAACTAGATGGCCGTAATACCTTGCAGGGCTGGGGCAATGTTCTCCAGGAGGCTATGTATGCTCTAAATCAGCATCCATTCTACGGTGCTGTTTCTCCCACAGCCAGGATTCATAGGTCTAGGAATCAAGGGGTGGAACTGGGAGTGGCATCACTCACTATTACCCTGAGTGATCCACAAACAAAAATTTGCTTCCTGTCTTTGCAACCTTAAGCTTTGCTGGTCTACGTTTCATAGTTCCAAAAGGAGGAGTTCTTCTACCAGGGAATACAACAATGAATCCACTGAACTGAAAGTTATAACTGCCACCTGGGCACTTTGGGCTCCTCTTACCTCTGAATCAACAGGCAAAGAAGGGAATTACTGTACTGGCTGGGGTGATTGATCCTGACTATCAAGGGGAAATAGGGCTGCATCTACATAATGGGGTAAAGAAGAGTTTGCCTGGAATACAGGAGATTCTCTTAGTACTGCCAGCCCTGTGATTAAAGTTTGGGTCACCCCACCAGGCAAAGAACCACAGCTAGCTGAAGTGCTTGCTGAGTAACAGGAACATAGAATGAGTAATGGAATAAATATGATCTTCTACCATGTGACCAGTTACAGAAATGAGGATTGTAATGGTCATGAATCTTTCTTCCATGTTTTTTATGAGTATGATTGTATATGTACATAAAACAAGTATGTTTGTTTTCTTTCCTTTTTCCTTATCATATGGCAAGTTGTATTAGTTTCATATCATAATATTTAAGGATGTCAAGTTTAAGACTGAATATTACCCAAGGACTTGTACCTTATTCTGTAGGGAATTAATAAATTTCTGGTTGTATGCAGGGCAGTTGAATATTGTTAGGCAGAAATATATATATGCATGTCTGTTATTGTTTTTATTTAGAGACTAAGTATGGCTTAAGGTGATGTCTATGGTTGCCAAATTGACAAGGGGTGGACTGTGATGGTTAGGCTCTTGTGTCAACTCGGCCAGGTAATTGTGCCCAGTTGGTCAAGCAAGCACTGGGCTAATTTTAATACAAGGACTTTTATGGACTTTCATCATCAGTGAGTTTACTCCGTAGATGACTGATTACATCTGCAATCAATCAGGGAGATTGCCGTCAGCAATGAGTGAATGCCTTAAAAGGGGAAGTGATTACAGCATTCAGAGAGAATTTTCCAGCTTGTCTTTGGACTGCCAGCATTTCCTTGGACCTTCATCAGACCTTCATTGGAGCCCCTGGTTTGCAGCCTGCCTGTGGAATCTGGATTTGTGCATCCACATGGTCACGTAAGAGAATTTTATAAAATCTCATACTATGTACAGATGTTTCCTGTTGATTTTGTTTCCCTAGGGGAACTTGACTAATACAATGTTCAAACTCTTATTTTTCTTTAGGCAAATAGTACCATTTTTGCTTGGTGTTTCAAGTATTCTGGATGTTGGATGCAGGCAGATTAAACAAAACTGCATGTTACTGGAAGACCTTGGTTAAAAAAAAAGCATAGCTTCCACAGAAATGTGAAGGGTTTTTATACCTTGGACATGATTTTTTTAGTGGGGTAAATCAGTCTCTGCCTTTTAGGTTTTCATTCTCCACCCTGAGACTAATGACATGTCTTTACTAGGAAACCACATGGCACTCAGCACAAGCTCCGATTATGTACTTTGTAAAAGTAGATGGAACTTGGGGTTCATGATGTTCTTAATAACTTTGTCATATACTTCTTTGACAAAGAGTTTCCAGTTTTTGTTACACATGAGGGGTTTAATCCAAGAATTTCTCTCCTGAAGTCTCATCAAAATGACATAAAAGGAATCAGCAAAAAAATAGTAAGACCACAAGGACAAAGAGAAGAGGAGTGGAGAGCAAGGAAGTGAAGCATGCATCAGCCTTGAAGACAGAGCAGAGGAAGCTGAAACCTAAGAGCATGGAGGTTGGATACCAAGGAGAAGCTAATGTCCTTTGCTCCACCCTGGAAAGTCCCAGGAATTGGATAACCAATGGAATATAGAATAAGGCACTGGGCTAAATAGGGGGAATTAATTGAATTGATGTAAGGTGTTTCCCACTTTCACTTCCTGCAGGCTAATTCTCTCTACCTCTCCCCACATCCCTAAAAGAAAGTGGAGGTTTATTGTCTAGAAAATGGAAATGAAGAGCATCAAGGCTCGTGCCAACACAGCATATGTAAACAGGGAGATTAAGTAATGAGAACCTCAGCAAACCTTCAGCATCAAGGCTGATACTCCTCAGGCAGGATATTGAAGAATTCTTCCCTGCAAACACTAACCAGCAGCCCCCACTCCCAAAGACCTACAGATAATAACGTTTGGAGTGCCTCACCACCCTGAAAAGGTTATCTGTGTATGGTAGGCTGATCTTGTATTAAATCTACTGTTATAGACCCGTTGCAATATAGCTTCATTGGTTAAAACTTTTTAGGTCAGCCATTTAAAAAGTGTCAGTTGTATTATTGAAGACAAGAAGTGGTGATTGATTTATTTGTGAAATTTAAATCTCTGAACAGTCGTAGGAGAAATGAGCAGTTAATTCCATAATGTCTTTACCTGGGTCCCCAGAAGCTGACCCGGAGATGAGGATTAAAGAAAAAGAAGCGCATGTAGGAGGTAATCCTAGAGAACACTAAAGGGGAGTGAGGAAGTGAGTCAGAGGAGGGAGGCAGCCAATAAAGATTCTATATCATCAACTTACCACAGTGGACAACTGGAGATTAACCCATCAGGGGACCATGGGAACCAGTGTAGAACTGGAGTTATCCCTCCTGAGTGGTGAGTAAACTGGGGAATTCACACATCAACTCCAATCCATTGGTGGAAGGCTGCTTTGGGGAGGCATTCGCTCCCTGGCATTTTCAGTCCGCCATGTTGGCAGGCAATGAGCTCCACGAGGCAGGAAAAGACTTGAAGCCAAGCAGCGATGCAGCTGGAAGTCTGACAACTGGGCACTGAGTGTGAAGGGGCCCCAACAGCATCTGCTACACATTATGAACTACTAATTTTCTCAAATAAGATGCCTGGTGTATGATGTATTTGGGACCCACAGGTGGTTAAAGTCCATAACAACGCAAGATAGAACTTCTTTATCTCATCTATTTACAAAATAAGCAGGTCATTTGCACAGGAATCTTAATGAGTCGACTCAAGTATGTTTCATAGAAAAGACTGATTTCAATTATTTTCCATGAGTTTTTCTCCAAGAGTATTTGAAAACAACCTGATAGCAAAAGTTCTTTTCTCAACTGGATCCCACCTTCATTTCCAGAAATACAATATTTGAAATTAGAGGAGATGCTGATCCCAACATTGAATTTATTTTAAAACAAAACCCCCAGAATTTTTCGTATGAGTAGAGGCAGTTTCTTAAAGTCAAATAAAACCAGAAGGAAAAAAGGAATTGTCTCACATATATTGGACCATAACGTATACAGCAGGATAATTAGTTAAAAATCTCTGCTGCTTTTGAGGCTGAGAGGCTAAAACATTTACCTGGAAAATATACTCATTTCTTATGGCTCACACCTACTTAAAATTCACTATTTTTGTTTAGCAAAGACCACTACTGTTTTCATCACATATGACTACATTTATCTCATGTCATTGATTATATTCTAGGTATGCAAGGGACTAATTTTTTTTCTTTTCCTTTTTCTTTTCGTTTTGGCTGGCTACCAGCAGAAGAAACATTTTCTGTGGAAAATAAGAAAGGTCAGGAACCAAGTGCCTTTTCCATATTTTCAGCCTTGTAGTGTGTGCCCTGAATATCTTAGATACAATACTGGCAAAAGAGGCTATTTTCTTCTTCAAATTGAGTTCTATTTTAGGCCTAAGGAGCAGCCTGTGTCAGATTAATTTTTCTTCTAAAACATTCTTCCATAGAATTCTTTCTCTCAATCTTTTCAGTACCACGTCTGATGAAGTCATTATTTCTCATTAAGGCCATGCAGTTTTTCCATATTTCCCACAATAAAATTTATCCTTTGGTTTACTTGGTGGCCCACATGTTCTGCTCCTGTATTTTGAGGCAGAATATTAAAACATTGTTTTGAGAAATACTCTGAAATGTTTCAGATGTTTGGAATTATTCATAGCTTCACAAATGAAGAGCTGTTGCAAACCTTTTCTATTCGTTAAGTTAATTTGCCTGTTTTGCATTGGAAGAATTACTTCCAGGTACTTTTCCAGGCATAGAATTTTACTTTTTAAATCCTTTCACCTAATTTTATGTTCCAGGGAAGGGAGTGTTTAAAACAAAGTATAGAACATTTCCATTATCCCAGAAAATTCTCTGTTGCACTTTCCAGTCAATTCCTACTCCTCAATCCCAGTCCACAAGTAACCATGATTCTGATTCTTGTACTTACATAAATGGAAACACACATATGCATTGTTTTGCGTCTGTTATCTTTCACTAAACAAATGAACTTGAGATTTGTCCATATTTTTGCATGTATGAATTGTTTTGTCTTTTTTATTGCTGAGTAGTATTCAATTGCATCAATATGCCACTATCAGTTTATCAGTTCTCCTGTTAATGGACATTTAATTGCTTCTAGTTTTTGCCCTTCATAAATAAGGCTACTATGAACACTCTTGTACAAATCTATTTTGGACATGCATTTTAATTCTCTTGAATAAATATCTAGGGATGGAATAGTGTCAGGAGATAGATATTTGTTTAACTTTGACAGATGCTACCAAACAGTTCTTTAAGGTGATTGTACCAATTTACACTCCCACAGGGAATATATGAGAATTCTACTTGCTCTATAGCCTTCCCAATATTTGGTATTGCCATTATTTTTATTTTAGACATTCTGATAAATTAGAAATCATTGTGACTTTCGCTTGCATTTCCCTGATGACTAATGGTGTTGAGAACATCTTAATGTGCTTAAATGTATGTGTGTTAAAATGTTTTGCTCATTTTTATTAGATTGTTTGCCTTGTTTTATTGTTGACTTGCAAATGTTGTGAAAATATATTCTGTATAAATTTACTTTGTTAGATATATGTACATAAATTATTTTTTTTCTAGCCCATGCCTTGCCTTCATCTTCTTAAAATGATTTTCAAAGATCGGAAATTTTAAACTTTGATGAAGTCTAATTTATCAACTTTTGTATTTATGATTGGTGAATATTGTGTCCTAAGAAATCTTTGCTTATTCTTTTATTATTTTATCTTATGTGAGGTTTTCTTGAGTTTGTTTCTTGGATCTCTGGGTTATATTTGATCATATTTGATAAATCCTCATTTATTATCTTTACAAATATTTCTTTTGCCCCACTAGCTCTCTCTTCTCATGCTTCTCCAATTATTAATATACAGAAGTTTTCACTTTCTTGCTGTCTTTGGAAAAAACAATAATTTTTGTTGGTATTCTTTGTCTAATTTTCAATTGATATTTTAGTAATGCATCTTTACATTATTTGTTGATTGAATGCTCTAGAAATTACAATTGTCTACCTTCAAATAATATTACATTACTTCTAAAAATAATTTAAGAATTAAATAGCACAAATCCACTCACCTCCTTCTCTTCAAGTGATGATGTTTTATATTTGCTGCTATATATGCTCTAAACCTAATGATATTACTATTTTTCTTTAGTCAGTAGTGTATTAGAATCTACATATGCACATACATGCACACATACACACACACAAACACATATATAATGAAAAGTTAACTCTTACTTTACGGTGCTCTTTTTTACTTCTTGCAGATCCAAACATCAACCAGCTATAATTTCCCTTCAGCCTAAAGGGCTTCTTTTAATATTTCTTGTAGTGTAGGTTTGTTTTTCACAAATTCCCTCAGCTTTCATTTATTTTTAAATGTCTTTAGTTCACCTTTCTTCTTTAATGCTATTTTTTACTGAATGTAAAGTTTTGTGTTGACATTTTTTTCCTGTCAGCATTTTAAAATATGATGGTCCATTTGTACTGTGTGACAGTTTGAAGTTTCATGAATCCCAGAAAAGATTATGTCCTTTGAACTAATCCATTCCTTTGGGTGCGGGAACTTTTGATTGCATTAGATTCGATTAAAGGAACTTTTGATTAGATAGTTTTAGGGCCTTTGATTGGACAACATCAGTGACCTGAGTTAGGTCTCTGCTCTCTTGCTGAAATCTTGAAAGCAGAAACACACAGAAAGACAGCTGCCATTTTACCTTGCCATGTGAGAAAGGACTCCAGGATTGAGCTGTAGAGAGGAGGCCAGAGGCTGGAATCAGCAGAGCAGCCAAAGCTGAAGGAAGGAGGCCCAGGAAGAGGCGAGCCATATGACTGATCACCCACACCTGAGCTCAGGGAGAAAGCCTGTAGGAGAAGGCGGAGACCCAGACGGAGAACAGCCATTTTGCCTTGCCACATGGCAGGAGTTCAGGTCTGCCAGCAGCCCACCTTGGTGAACAACATTTCTGATGATGCCTTGACTTGGACATTTTCACAGTCTTGGAACTTGGAACTGTAAGCTTTTACACTAATAAATTCCTCTTTTAAAAAAATCAAAACACCTGTTTCTCATATTTTGCTCCCAGCAGCCTTAGCAAACTAAAATAGAATGCATTGTTTCTGATTAGAAGTAAGTCATCATTTTTATTGTTGTTCTCCCTGAATGTAAATAAGCATTTTCCTCTAGATGTTTTTAATATTATCTTTATCTTTGTCTTTCTGTAGCTTAGCTATCATATAATGTAGTGTGCTTTTCATTTTATCTTGCATGAGGTTTTCTTGAATTTGTTTCTTGGAACTCTGGATTGATATCTTTGAGCAGATTTGATAAATCCTCATCCATTATCTTTTCAAAAAATTTTGCCCCATTCTCTCTCTCTTCTGCTTCACCAATTATTCATATACAGACTTTTCAATATTGTCCCGAAGATCTTGCTGTTTTGTTTTCTTTTAATTTTTTTCTTATTGTTTCAGTTTGAATAAAATCATGACCTATATTCAACTTGACTGATTCCATTGTCTGCTTTGTTCAATCTGCTATTGAATCCACTAAATAAATCCTTCATTTCTGATACTGTATTTTCATTATTAATATTTCCAGTTGGTTTATAGTTTCCATCTGTCTTTCGAAATCCCACAACTATTCATGCATGTTGTTTACCTTTTGTGGTAACCATTTCAAAGTTTTCATCAAGCTATTTTTAAAATGCTGATAATCCCTACATATGGCCACCATTGGGGATAGTTCTCTTGACAGTATTTTTTCTTGATAATGGTCAATTTTCTTTATATGTCTTGTAATCTCTGATTTTATGCTGAATGTTGGGTGCATATAGCACATGCATTCTTTTGTGGGGGATAATATTTATATTAATATTATTTAATATAATATTTAATATAATATTTATCTCCCACAAAAAGACTTGCACCTTCTTCTGTAAGGCTGTTGGTCTCGGGGGCTGGATTGGTCTAACCTCTAACTGAGGTAAGTCTGGGTTTTGTTGCTGCTTTAGTTACTCAGTTCTACATTGGCTTAAAATTTTTTGGAAAATGGGATATTTAGCAAGGCCTGGGGTCTGAGCATCTTTGAGATTCTAAAAATCTCTTAATATTTCATAGCCCCACTGCCAGCTTCCAAAATCATTTTAATAACACTCTGATTTACAGCCTACCTCTCTGTCATCTACTGTCTGGTTTGCTGGGGAGTTTCCTTTGCTCTCCATCTCCAATTCTACTTTTCTGTATTTAGAAACATCCATCCTGCTGCCCTATCCCAAGACTTTGAAGGCTGAATATAGTGCATTTGGTGAAGGACGGAGTTGTTTCAGCTCTCCTGCCTGCCCCTAACCTTCAGCATACTACTCCATGAATTCAGTGAGGCTCAGGGAAAATATTTAGTGGGTCAGTGCAGACTCATTCTGTGGTTAAAACTTCTCAGAATTTTACTTTGTCATATCATGCAACATGGAACTCTTAAAAGCTTGTTAAAACTTTCTCTGGTTCTCTTCATCTTTGTCTAGGGTGGGTTCCTCCTCCTTTCACTGCTCTGCAAGGGATGAAAATGGCAATGATTGTTTTGCTCCTAAGAATGGATTGTCATATTCTGGAAATTACTTTATTTAGGTTTCTTTGCATCTTTAGGACTCTGACATGTTTGAAAAACTGTGATTTTGTAGTTACCCAGCTTGTTTCTTTGGGATAGCAGGAATGGTCTTTTGTGACTTTCTTTATTGGAAGTGGAAGTCCGTATAATTTTAAGATCCAATTTGAAGATATTTTTGACTTTATGTCAAGATTTATGGTAGAATTTGCTAAAAAATAATTTGCTGAAAACTGCACAGCCCTTTGTTTTATGTTTGTATAACATCCATTAAGTGGCTAATGTATTCCAATGATTGACAAATTAGTGTATAATGAGCCTACTTTCACTAATGTTTCATTTACTGGAACATCGAAATTGGTTTAGACTGATCCAGGACTTACTTAAAATTATTGCCACTATGCAATAAGTTTTGGTCTTTGATCTTTTATGATTTTTCATTGAAGCTTTTCCATTATCCTTGGGTGAAATGTCATTTCATTGTTTTAACTATTTTCTTTATAATTTCATTTAAGTATGTTTATCTCAGGCTTATACTATGGTTTTGATACTTTTTCATTTGGCCTCTATTTCCTTTTATTTTTCACTTAAGAAAAAATTTATATTTGAATTTATTAAAGATAAATCCTGCTTAACTTTATTTTGTAGCTTATATTTTCAACATGTATTTCTTGCATAGATCCCTCTCCCACTACCACCTCACCCAGTGATATGGGTGTTGCAAATCCCATTGCCTACATTTCATGATTGTGAATGTGCAACCTGACTTCATAATAATTGTATTGATTAACTCACTAATTAATTTATCTGTTTAACAAACAGTAATTGAGCACCATCGTGTTCTCCACATGTGCTCATTGCTTAATATACACAATGACAAGAAACAGTTATTGATCTAGATTGATTAAAGTGTATTATACCATGTTCCTTCAGGTTTATGCCTTTTTAAATCAATAACTTTGTGTGATGCTTTCCATAGATGCTAATATCACTACCCTAACTGATTCTTAGTAGTCTTTTGCACTGTTAGGGTAAATCAAAGTTAAAAAATATTATCTGGCTTCCAGAATTTTAGGAGATTTATTGACTTAATGTCCCCTTAATAGAAATTCCAGAAGGTAGGTCCAACATAGCACCTGGAGGATATTCTTAATAAGAATCATATAATAAACAAATAATACACTGAATTAACAAGATTTTATATTTACCCCTCATTTTCATTCTCCCTTTAAACACAATATCAACCTCATGATCTATATTTAGATTACAGTGTGATTGACAAATGCCTAGTACATTTGGTGCTTCAAATTTGGTCATCGGGTTGGAGCAAAAATTGAGACCCGATTGTTTGGTTACATAAAATAATAAGCAAAAGGGAACCAGCTGTGGCTCAATTGGTAGGGCTCTGATTTACCACATGGGTGGCCCCAGGTTCGGTTCCCAGGGCCTCATTGAGCAGGCAAGCTGCCACGAGCGGGCAAGCCGCCGTGCGGTGAGCTGCCTCGGCAGGATGCCGCAGCAGGGGGAGACAAGCAGACACAGAAGAATGCAAAGCAAATGAACACAGCAAGCACAAGCAGCAAGGGGAGGGGGATATATAAATAAATTAAAAAATAAATCTTAAAAAAAATAATAAGCAAAAGTTTTGGAACACTTTGATACTCTTGCTTGGGAAAATCTTAATCTAGATTTTTTGTACAAAGTATAATGCCAAGTCTCTTGCAACACTGGCTCTAAATATGACTCCAAGAGAAATGCCTGAGACTGATGGGCAGGGACCATCCACCATGACCTGTAACATCCAACAGAGCAGCTAACACTACCACATGTCACTAACAATCCTGCTTTAGTGTCCTTCCTGGTCCACACCTGGTGGCTTTCTATCACATCTCTGAGTAGTAATAAGAATAAGATGAAAAAATTGTCTTTATAGAAGTAAATACTTAGACTATACATAAAAGTATATGGTGTCAAGTGAGACCATCTATAAACAACTTGATGTTCTTGAACAACAAATACAAATTATTCATTTCGACTTCAAAATCAGTTTGTTCAGATTATAATTCTTTTTGCAGAAAAGGAGAGAGCCATTTATTTATGAAATCCAAAGGATGAAGCAAAGGAGGACCCAGTTGCACTCCAAAACTCACATGACAGAAAGCCTTAAGAAATTAGAGTACCATTTCCCATGGATTGCCTTTGAAATAACACAAAAAATGAGCTACAAATGCACATTTTATCATGTCGATATACCTGATTTAATGATCAATCACATTCTACCATGCCTGGAATTAGCTAGAGAAATGAATGGACACATGAATACTGAAGCTGAAGAAAAAGGGAAGAAGGCATCATGAGATATTTCTGGTGAAAGGAGAGGGACTGAAAGCCTAATATCCTTTCTAAATCTATCCACCTGCTAACAGAATCCTTAATTCTTACTGGTAAACCTGTTTACTCTAACATCCCCTCTCCATGATTCACTTCTCTTTCTGGGGCTTGATGTAATGATGGGGCATATTGCCTGAGCCATGGACCACTTAATACACTTATCAGAAGTCTGTGTCATGCTTTTTTGAGATTGCAAGGTAAGAGGTCATTTATTCTTTCAGCCATCTGGGATATCTTCCAGGATGCACTAATCAAGAAGAGGATGGAATGCTCTCTTATACTCCGTTTCCAAGCCAAGATTCAATTTAACACACATACATTGAATTTCTACATTGTCCCAACTACTGTGATAAGAACTGGGCATATGAATATTGTCTAAATATCTGTTGGGGCATCCCATACATGGGAAACCTAGTTAAACCTAATTTCAATGCAAATTTCAGTTCAGAATCCTTCTAATAATCCCTTCCTTCCTTGTTTTTTTTTCCTGAGTTTCCACACATGCCTCAGTGTACACTCATTGTTTCAGACTTATTCCAACCAGCACACAGACATAAGTCCTATTGCTATTTCCCACCAAGTATTGACTTACACTCAAAGTTTTCTGACTTTAAAAAGTTTAATGAAAATTTGAAGAATGATATGGTTTTCTTCCATATTTTTGCTCTATATCTCTCCTCCTTCATTCTGTCAAAGGACTGTTCTACCACTTGCCATTTCCTACCACACACCCTTGAAAAGTGTAAAAGTTCACCTCTTGAGATGCTTCTCCTGTGTGGAGCAGCTACAGAAATTAATATTACTTCCATGGAGGGAATTTTACCACTACTGTCAAGGGTGAATGAGTATGTTACCCAACAATTGATAGTGCAGCTAGACAAATGCAAATGTGGAACTAGACAAGATCTAGGAATATTTAAATCTCCAAAATTAACTCAAAAATTAGAAAGAAACTTGTATAAATCAGAGGTAGGATACTTGAATAGAAAGAAATTAAAGGTAGGTAAATATCTACCTCTAAATAGACGTCAGTTCCAAATATTATCTTGCATGTCTCCAGATTTTCAAGAAACCATAAATTCTATTTTATAAGAATTGCTCTGGAGAACAGAAATTTATGGTGAATATGGAAATATTCCCAAATTATTCTACAAGGCTAATGTAACCCATCAAAAATGAAAAAGGAATAAATACAGAACTTCATTTTCTTTAATAGTTTAGGAGTATTAATACTTTTTATTTCTTTTTGAGTCAGTTCTGAACAGTTATATGTTTATAGGATTTTTTCTACTTCATATTTTCAAAATTGTTACCATATAACTGTTAACACCATTCTCTTATTAACTTTTTAAATTTACTTTTATTGGAGTACCACATACATATAAAATGTGTACACAATACTTGTAAGATAGATTCATTTTCACAAATTGGATACATCCATAGAGGAAATACCCAGAAAAAGTAATACAATAATATCAAATTTCTGAAGTTCTTTTCACTCTTCCTTAGGGAGATTATGTTAAGATAATCACTAGTTGTCTTATAAAATGATAGACAAGTTTTGCATGTTATAATTTGTTCATTAGTTTATTAGTGTACATATTCCATTTAGTGAATAGAATGCATTTATTCATTCAATTTTTGAAGGACATTTGAGTTGTTTCCAGTTTGGCCTATTTCTTGAATAAAAAGTTAAAAGATAGTTGAATATCTACCCCACCAGACTTTCAAGAACTCATAATTCCTATTTTATCTAAACTGCTCCAGAATATTCTTATATAGGCCTTTTGGATAAGTCCTAGGTATTAGGGTTTGAGCATTTTCAAAAAAATTTCTGGGGAGCAGATGTAGCTCAAGTGCTTGAGTGCCTGCCTCATATGTACGAGGTCCCGGATTCAATCCCCAGTACCCCCTAAAAACAGAAACAAAAAAAAAAAAAAAAGGAAAAAAACAGTTCTCATTGAGGAGCAGATGTAACCCAGTGGTTGAGGGCCTGTTTTCCATGCATGATGTCCTGGGTTCAATCCCCAGTACTTCCGAAAATAAAAGAATTCTAAACTAGTTGTACCAATTTACAAATTTACACTCTCATCAGCACTGTTTGGGACTAACAAACACAATACATTCCCTCCAATATGGAACTGTCAGTCTTTGAATTAAAACTGTTATGATTTTGAATTATTAACTACTTGTAATTTTATTTTCATTTATTTATCATTAATGATATAGAGCCTTTTATATATTTATTGGCCATTTGGATATCTTTTGGTTAAGTCTTTTAGTTCATCTGCCTTTTTCTTATTAATTTTAAAAACATATTCTAGATACATATCTTTTGTAAGATATACATGGCCAATATCTTCACCCACTCTATGACTTCCCCTTTCGTTGTTTTAATGGTGTCTTTCAAGTATTATAATCTCTTTTAATTTAAATTTAGCCCAATTTATCAATATTTTCCCTCTGTGGGTTTTATTTCTTATAATCTGTTTAACCTACCTTTGCCTAGTAGGAGATTTTGAAGATACCCTACTATGTTTTCCTCCAGAAGCTTTAGTGTTTTACCTTAATTATTTTATATGAAATCAATCTGTTTTGTTTTGTTTTTGTTTTTTGTTTTGAATAGGCATGTGTGTGTAATGTGAGGTATGGTCAAGACAATTTCCCATAGAGTTATTCAGTTGTTCTGGCATCATTTACTGAAAAGGCCATCCTTTCCCCACTTCCCTTCTGTTTATTCTGCGCCTTCTGCTTCACTATCCATGTCTTCTTAATTCTTCTTCCTTAATAATAAATTTGATATTTGGTAGAAGCGTTCGCCAGCATTGGTCTTTTCATTCAGTATCGCCTTGGCTATTCCTGGTCTTTTGCATTTGTTTTACAAATTTTAGAATCATCTTGTCAATTTATACACACACACACACACACACACACACACACACACACATGATTTTAATTGGAATTGCAATGAATCTATAGAGAAATTTATGGGAAATTTTTTTCTAATATCAAATCTTCCAGGGACATAACATATCCTTCTGTTTATTTAGGCATTTTTATTTTATTTTATTTTTTAAAGATTTATTTTTTTAAAATTTATTACATATCCCCTCCCCCCCCTTTCTGCTTGCTCTTGCTGTGTGTCCTTTCTTCTGTGTCTTTCTATGTCTGCTTCTTGTCTCCCCCCGTCTTTGCGGCGACGTGCCAAGTCGGCCCTCCCAGGCGGCGGCTTGCTCTGTTCCTGGGTGGCTCCACTCCGCTTTCACGGGCGGCTCCGCTCCATGTTTTGCGGGCAGCAGTCCTCCAGGTTTTTGCGGGCTGCCCGACTTCCACCGTGGTTCGCAGGCGGCAGCTCCGCTTTTTCACGGGTGACTTTGCCATGCCCGTGGGGGCTCCGCCCTGCCCGTGGCGGCTTTTTGCCTTGCCCACGGCGGCTTTGCCCGGCCCACGGGGGCTTGCCATTCTCAAGGCCGTCTGCCCGCTCGGAGAGGTCCCCGGAACCGAACCCGGGGCCTCCCATGTGGTACCCCAGCGCGCTCTTTATCCACTGAGCTATCTAGCCGGGCCCAATTTAGGCATTTTTGAATCCCCACAATTATGTTTTGTAATTTTTACTGTACAATGTTCATTATATTTATTCTTAGCTACTTGGTTTGTTTTTTTTTCATACTGTTGTACATTTCAACATTTTCTATTTGTTTGTTGCTGGTATATAGAAATCTAAATTGGCTTTATATCCTGAAACCTTACTAAATAATTTTATTATCTTTTAAATTTATTTGTAGTTACATTCTCCTTTTCATCCATAATATTGTTTCTTTATAACTTATATATTCTTTTCTTGATTAGTCTTGCAAAACTTTTCTATTTATTAGGTTTTTCAAAGAACCAACTTTTGACTTTCTTGTTTTTCTTTATAATATTTTCTCTATTTATTTTATTTCTGCTTTTTGTTAACATCTAGTCACTTTTCCCCCTAGATTTATTTTGTTGTTATTTTTTAGTTCTTTAGATGGATACTTTGTTTATTAGTTTTGAAGCTTTTTTTCTTCCTAGTAAAAATATTTCAAGGTTATATATTTTTAATGAAGTACCACTTTTGTTGAATCCCACAAATTTTCATACATCATTTATCACACAGTTATATTTAAAATTTTTTTAGATTAGGATTTCCTCTCTAACTCAAAATTTATTCAGCAGTGTGTTTTTAAATTTCATATATGAATAGATTTTTTTTATTTAACATTTTGTCATTAACTTCTAACTTAATTGGTAGAATGCAAAGAGACTATATTTGAATTTTATTTACATCCTCTAAATTCTAACTTAAAAAAAAACGATCACAGTTTTGGTGTCTGTATAAAAGGAAGAATAGAGGCAGCGTGGCCATAGGCCAAAAAAGTTCTTTTATTGCTAGTGAACTAGTTCAAAGGAGAGATTTCCAGAGCTTGCAATAAACGCTGGCACAGGGAATAGAGAAGAAAGGATAGATTTAAGACCTACTACAGATACATATGCAACAGAACTCAGCGGGAATGGGTGTGAAGGGTGCGGGAGAGGTGGATCACATGTTCAGATTTCCGGTTTTGGTGACTGCACAGATGGTGGCACCATTTGCCAAGAATGCAGAGCCCAGAGGTGGGTAGGATGGTAGAAAAGATAATTTCTGCTTGGGTCTGTTGAATCTGAGAAGTCTATACAGCACTAGGGTGGAGACTGCCAGCAATTTGGCACCTGTGTATAGAGTTCAGTAGAATAGTTGGGCCAGATCAAGTTACCTGGTCTCATATTTCGGAGTGGTCGGTGACTAGCTGGCATTTAAATAACAGAGGGCACCTTAGCAAGGATGAATGGAGAAGGATGAGAAGAAGGCTATGCCTTAAGCTCTTCTCCCTCCTCTTTCATTATTTTGTAAAGAAGGAATTTGGGGCTTAGAATACACAAACAATTATTTGTTCTAACTAAAGACATAATTATCTTTTCCTTCTCTTCCATCCAATATCATTCTCTACACATAGAATAGGATACTAAATTCCTTTTTAATGGTGATCTTCCTCCTTACAAAGCTGAACTGCTCTTAAAAAATAAACATAAATAGGAGATGGATGTGACTGAAGTAAAGTGCCTGCTTCCCACAGGGCAGGTCTCAGTGCCCCCTGAGGCAAGAAAAAAACCAAACAAGCAAATAAACAAAAATCCCAACTCAGGGGAGCCCACGTGACTCAGTGGTGGAGCGTTGGCTTCCTACAGAAGGGGTCTTGGGTTCAATCCCCAGCCCCAAGTACCTTAAAAGTTAATTAATTAATTAATTCGCTAAACTTTGGATGTGTCTCTGCTCCTACACAAACTCATGGGATCCCCAATGAGTTGCTGAGAAACATGTTGCTCTCCCTTATTTTCACTGTAATTTCCTCATGTGGGCTGCTGATCCAACAGCCAGCTGTTCAGAAATGGAAATGGACTGTGAACTTCTGAGGCCAGTGTGCATCTGAAGGCAGGGAAACTTAAACACATAAACAAACTTGAAAACCTGTACATGGTTCTACAAATACTCCACAGTTCCTGAATGAGAAGTAAAAAGAAAATGCCCTTATCTTATTTTAGCTAGTTGGCACAAAATGGTTGATTTATTTTTTCCTCATTGAATTGATTGTAGCAACAACTCATTATTCAACAAGTATTAATTAAATGCCGTACAAGTTTAGGGATTAGACTAGGCCTAGGATATCTTTGCTTAGAAAATTAGGTAGCCATATTCAATTGTATAGTTCTCAGAGGAGCCATAAATATTTTCTATATTAAATTATATATATAAAGGAATTATAATAATTTACAATAGAATATGGAATACCATTTAGGAATATAGAGTATAGAGTTTGCAGTACCCATTTGTGGACTGAATTGTATTTGATTAAATATACCCAAACAAAAAATTAATAAATTATCAGTGTAAATCCATACTATCTCAGGGGTTAAGAAGCAATAAGGGTTTTTCTTTTAGTTACCAAGAGAAGCCTTTCAGCTGTATTTAATTTTCTCAGCATAACGTCAATAATATTGATATTTCCTGATAGCATCCTATATATTGAGATGTAGTCTAGGTACTAGGGTTCCTGGATAATTAGAAGCAACAAATTATTGAAGCTATCATTCATAACATGTAGTAATGAAACAGTAAGCTAAGAAGAAAATGTGGCTGAATGGGGTGAAATTGAGTGTGAGAGTGTGTCATGGAATCTTGACAATGGTTTGTCAGGCACTCTATCTTAACCCAAAGGAAGAAATCCAAGTCATGGCTTTCCTGGCACTGTTATATCCAATAAGAATGTCAGAATAAAGAGTTGACTTCTTTGTGGTATCTTCACACACACACACACACACACACAATCTTCACAGTAAAGGAAACAATTCTCTGAATACTTTAGCCTACAGCCAACTTTGAGTATTTGTAACTGAGTTATCCACATTCACTTCCAAATAGTTGTCCTTGGAAGCAGTAAAGAGGAAACAACAAGAAAACAGAGGTCTTTTAAATATCTGAATGTATTAGTTTCCTTTTGCTGCTGTAACAAAGATTCAAGGCTGTCCCACATACAAAATTCATCCATCCCATTCCCAGGTACCCCAAAGTCTCAAGCCAGTATAGCAACAACTGCAGTACAAAAATCTCCTCTAAGTATCATTAGTTCACAAGTCCCAAATATCATCATAATATATCATCTAAATTATCTATAGGTGAGAATCTGAGTATGAATCATTCTGGGGCAAAATTGCTCTCTATCTGTGAATCACTGTGTTCTAGTCAGGGTTCTCTCGGGAAACAGAATCAACACGAGATCTCTGTTAAAAATATAAGATTTTATAAGAGTCTCTCACGTGACCGTGGGGATGCACAAGTCCAGGTTCCGCTGGCAGGCTGCAAGCCAGGGGCTCCGATGAAAGACTGATGAAGGGTCGTCGATGAGTTCCTGGGAGAAGTTCGCTGTCAAAGG
>PVKH010004248.1:0-23667 GCA_004027955.1 Chaetophractus vellerosus
GATTCTCACCATGAGAATGGAAAGCTTCAAGTCTTGTGGGTTAGAGAGTTACTTACTGGAGTTTAAGGTTTCAGAGGTGAAGCAGTTCCAGGTGTTGACAAGTTCCAGGGCAAAACCAAGGGAATGAGTGGCTGAAATGATAGTTAAATTGAGGAGGTCAAGCAAGGAATTCAATCTAGTTTTTTTTTGGTCATCTACATAGACTCTAAAGTTGCCCACGAAGATTGCTGAAGAGAAAGACTAAAGGAATTTTTATAGTCTTCGAAGAACTCTGAGACAGGAAAGGATTGTGACAAAGAGATATAGGGTGCCATATATTTATAAAAGTATGAACATCAAATGAGATAATTTTAAAGAAGGAAGCAGTGTAATAGGCAATAAGAAAAATTCTAACCATTCTGTCCTAGGACTATTACTCACCCTTCATATCCTGTGAAACAAGGGGAGCAGGGGAAAAAAATCTGCCCTCTCCAAGGGCCTCAAGAGCAGCAAGAATGAGAGTCCATGTGGATGAACCAATAACCTGGGGAAAGCTGGAGGAAGGGCGTCCTGTGAAAATCCATGGTTGGAGGTGGAGGGGAGATTCCATGGGCTAGAGGCTCCAGTGAAAAGACAGTAATGGGAGCAAAGCTATGGTATTTAGAATGAATGATAAATAGAGGAGGGGTAAGGAGGGGAAGTGTTATGAGAGGTGGGCTAATATAACTGTTTATTGGACTTCAGTCATGGGACTCACTCGAACTCATTCTTTCAATACCGTGTTTCTGCTAGATCCACTGCAAAATTTCTTTTGTATGTTTTCAAATGATACCATATTTTAAAGGTACACATATTTAAATTTTCTTTAAGTATTTGAATTTTGTGTAATGTCCTTGCAAAATCTATGACAGCATAGTGGATTCAGAGTTCTTAATTATAATTCATGAAATTTAGAGGTGATCTTTGGGACATGAAATGCTGCTTACTATAATGTGGATGTTTAAATGCCTGTTTTTCTGTCATTACTTAAAGATGAGCAATTAGAAAGGTCCATTTGTTTGAATGACTGTTCTGAAAAATTTACATGAAATATATCACCTTCTAAGTGGTTTTATATAATTCATCGAGATGACGGTACATGATTTTAATTTTGTTTTTCTCTTAGTTTATCATCAATATTTCGTTATCAACCTTACCCTGTTTTTCATCCCATCTCCTAGATCTCTTTTATGGAATGGTTATAACTACAAATTGGGTTTACAAAACTTCACCGATTTTAAAGGTCAGCATGTAAATGAACTAATTAGGTCAATGCAAATCACTATAGCACTTTCTGCTACAAACCTCACACCTTTTAAATTCTTTCTGAATTAAATTATGAGCCATATTGTTAACAGAGAGCTAGCATAACATAGAAAAAGATATTAAATACTTAAGATTCCTAGATAAACAGAAAACTAATTTGCAGATATTTTACAATGATAAAATAATGCATAAAATTAGAACTATAAGATTTACACGGCACAATGTTTACAAAATGGAAATGTAACCTTAGCGCTAAGGAGAACAGGAAATTATAAAATGGAATTGAAAGGAATCAAGGAAATGGAACCAGCTCTCGATTTGTCTAAAAAGAATTTCTCTTTCAGCTTCCTAAAAAAACTGTTCATTAAAACAGCAAATGAACCAACAGTAAAGTAAACTAAACCAATCTCAAACAAAACCAAAGTTTCTATTGTCTTAAGATTCTCGATTATTTAGAAATGTTGAGATTTCATTGCTTTGATTACTTTTGCTATTAGTAAATTTGCATACCATTAAGCAAACCATACCCGAGCTGTCTATTAGCTTAAGGACAACTAATATAAAAACAACTCCTCAACCTTTTGCCTGTGGTGTAGGTAACAGCCACTGGGGCAGGAATCCCTAAATTACTTAAGGACTTAGAATATTTCCAAGGATAGATATTAAATTTAACTGCTAACAACTCATGGGTAGATAGAATATCAATTTTAATATTTATTTGCAAAATAGGTTTCTTTATGTGGGGGTGGTGTTTGGAGTCAATAAAATGCTGATGCTAATTTCCATTTCTGGCAACATATAAGCTATTGAATAATCCATCCTCAGCCTTGCATCAGAACAAGAAGTAGGAAACTCCTTTTCTTCTCTTTCACTGCTTCAAACCTTTCAAAGACACCAGATGCCTTAGTTGTGAAAATAATACTTAATTTTTTTATTGTGATATGCAAATAAATAGATCCCTAAAAAAAAAATAAAGTGTTCGTAATTTACGTTGTGATATCTACTGATGTATCAGTTCTCTGTAGAAGTTTCATTTCTTTTAAAACCTTAAGTATTTTTATTTTTAAAATAGAGTGGAATTTTAAAAAGAATGCAAAACGCAAGAATAACTTATAATATATTAATTCATGCACCAGCAGCTGCCTCTTTTTGCTATTAGAGTGTGCTTATGTGCTCAGTTTTGGTGAGAGGGATCATATGAGCACACTCCTCTTGTAAAAGAGACAGCTGCTGGTGCATGTATTAATACATATCAAATGGCTCCAGAGTAAACAAAATGCTATAAATTACTGGAGGGCCTCTTGTGACGTCATGAACCTTGAGACTACTGGAGAGCTGATGAGACTCTTTTCCTTCTAAGTGACATCATTGCAATAAGAGAGATGTGGCACGGATTTCATTGCCTCCCTCCACTGTGTTGTCTTTTCCTTGTTGGCATAAACAGGTTATCCAAAATACCCGGCACGTCCTTCTGAGTTGATCCACGGAAAGAGTGTAGCCACCTTACTTAAAGAACTTGAGTTTGTGTGTTTTAACCCCTTCTTCTTTTCTTTCACTGATGCCTTCCCTAGTCCTTGGTAGATGTGGCTGCTAATAGAATCCCTGGTGCTCAGTCAGAATTGGTACATCAACTAAGAAATTGTGATGTGGAAGGGAGAGGGAGAAGCAATCAGTGAAGTGGAGCACCTTGGGAAGGCTTTAAGTTAATTTAGCAAGACCCTTATATGTAGGGTTAAGAACGTGGGCTAGTCAAGGCAGGAGCATGTCCTGTAGCTACAATTTCACCTCAGTTGCATGCTTGTCAAAGGATAACCAAAAGACGTGGTGGACTTTTAAGTATATTGGTGACTTACATTTATATTGTTTTCTGTATGAAATATACTATTATTGGATAACCTCTGCAAAATCAAGGAAGTATGTACATAATATATATATATATATTCACAGGTAATTTAAGAAATTTATGGGAGCATTGTGAGAGAACATTTCCCACTATTATATTCAGAGCAAACATATCAAACCTTAGAAAAACAAAGGTGCAAATAGTTTGCATTTCCGTTCTATGTTTTGATAGAGAAACACCTCTCTTTTGAAATCCTTTTCCTCTAGGAATTTTCTAAGGTTATTAATAAAATAAGTCTTTCTAAAAAAGCGAAAACATGTATTTGTTAATTATAGGGTGTTTGTAGAATGCTGTTAGTATCTGACCTCTTTCAGTTCATCAGGATTGGGAGTTCTAATTGGCTTAGAGGAAATTTTGTATCTTGGTAACCTCAGGACATCCTAGACACACTAAAGCTTAGGGTTCAAGGAGAAACCATTATTAAAGATAAAAAGGAGTATCTGATTTGAAAAAATTTCTAGGTCTCTCTACATCCAAAGGTTTTTCTTTTCTTTCTTTCTTCTTCTTTTTTATTTTATTTTTTGAAAAAAGCAATGAATATATTAGGAACCCTATCTTTGTTCTAAGAGCCTAATTCCAAAGACGTCCTAATAGAATGTCAAAGGTCATGTGTAAGGCATTGTAATGCAGATCTGCAAATCTATATCTCCCATAGGTATGGGACTCCCCAGCTAGAGATGTCTGCAAGCCGATCCCCTTAATAGCCAGGGAAAACCAACAAATCCCCCAGTCTAATTTCCTTTTGGAAATATTATACGGAAGCTTCCTTGATGCTGCGAACTTATTTGACCCTCCTAAATTGTGAATATCTTTACTACATTATCACTGGCATGTTGTTAAAGACAATTTCAAATGTTATTTTAATTATATGTAGAGACACGTTGTCTTAGTCATCTGAATCAAGGCCAAATAACAAAAGGAATTTTTTCCAAAGTTGAGGATGATTCCTGTCCTCTATTCAGATATGGCCTAGACATCATTTCGTAAGACCCCCTTATTTTGCATATCAGGAAACTGAGACCTTAAGAGGGAAAATAAATTGATTGAAGGTCCAACTACTGTTATTGAATATTATCTCTAATTGTAGGTTTCCTTATTCTCTGACTATCCTTAAAAAAAAATAGCATGGCAACTTTGCATAGGGTTGTTTAAAGTAAGGAAGGCACTGATTGCTGGTTGCTTTTTGTTTTGTTTTTCATTACTGTGGGAGACAACCCTTGGAAAGGGAAGCTGCATCTGCACCAAAGTACCCGGCATAAGTAAATCAGCAGCCCTAACCCTGAAAGGAGAATACCTGCTATTGCAAAAGTTTATTTAATAGATAGCAATTTCTTAGCAAAATCTTTAACTAATAATGATTCACTAGAAAAACCAATTCCAAAAGGTGACCCTACCTCCTTTAAAATGAGATTCACTGACAAAACTTTGTGTTCAAAAATTTTCATAGTCATTTCTATTAGAAAGTAGAAAAAAATACTTATTTTTTTAAAGGAATCTCCATACATTGCCTTCTTTTTCTGGTTTTAACAGATTATTGAATCAATTTAAAAGGTTTCTCCAAGAAGAAAAGTATTTAATTTCTTATCAAAAGAATACATTTTCCCCCCATCATTTTTACTTTCTAAATTCCCATTTTTACCTCTTTGGAAGTTTTCAGGGCAGGTGGAATGGAGGATGGGACAGTTGGGAGCAACCTATGGAATCTATAGAAAAGCTAACAGGATAGTAGCGCTTGCCCACACTAATGTTGGGGCATAAACCTCAGAGGGTTTAGGCTTTCTAAAAAGAAGCAGAGTTCCTGGCTCCTGCTGGCGCTCAGGGTAGGTGGAAAAGTTCTGTCCCACCAAAGAGCCGGTATTATAAAAGAAGATTAGAAAGGATCTCAAGAAAAGGGAGATGGGGGTGGGGGTGGGGAATGTCGCTTTGCACGAAAAAAAAACATCAACAAAGGGGAAGAGAGAGCCTGCCAGCTGCCCTTCTCCATTTCATGAGACAATGTTCCCAGCTGTCCCCTGAAGGCTCCAATGAGAATTCCCAAAGAGAATGCTTTGCTCCCTTCCAAGGACTCTGGTCACCAACTGCCTGCTTCCTGAAGAAGGATGACGTTTGGAATAAGGAAAGTTGGACAAGAAGAAATATCGTGTATTTAGCTGGGATCTAGGTGGATTCACCAAGGTGTTTGGGCGAGTGAAATGAAATGATAGCTCTGACATACTGGTGTCCTTGCAAACTCTGAACTTCTGGGAAATTGTCTGAATCTTGATACTTTCTTGTTACTGTGTATACTACTGTTTTACAAATGTAAAGATAAAGAAAGATGGGGAATATAAATATATATAAATATAAAGAAGAATGAAGATATCATATTTGAAAATATTCTATTTGAGAATGGAAAATTGCCAGGGATATCCCATTTGTTTTGTTGCTCAACAGCAATGGTGATATGTTAGTAGCTAGCCACATGTACAACTAAAATGACTATATCTAGTAATTTCCAGGGAAAAATAATTGGTGAGTGTGTCCATGAAAAAAAACAGGAAGGAGAAAAGGTTCCCCCTCCTCCAATAAAAGGACTTAAAAAGACGATAAAGTTAATTTATTAATGGTGGATATATGTAGACCACTATTCTGGGACCACATATACAATAGCACTCTTTTTGTTAATAATCAATATTTTTTATTATTGATTCGATTTCTACAGAAACCAATATCATGGAGTGCTGATTCCGTCAGTCAGGAACCTAGTACTATGTATAGTTATTTTTCATACCTTATGTTTAAAGTTGCTTCTCTTACATATTATAATCTTGAAAATTTATATTTCTAGGTATGATTAACATTTTCAGAAACAATTACTTTAATGATCAAAGAGTGGTAAGTATACACTAAT
Organism: Chaetophractus vellerosus; assembly: GCA_004027955.1. NCBI lineage: Eukaryota > Metazoa > Chordata > Mammalia > Cingulata > Chlamyphoridae > Chaetophractus > Chaetophractus vellerosus. The sequence continues at coordinate 6,078 of PVKH010004248.1, forward strand.
GTTGATTATGATTTTTATTTATTCTTGGTAGTTTAACTGCATAAAATATGTAATTGTTTTCATATGGATTAGAGGAACAAAGCACCCTAGTCCAACTGAGAAATTAATTATAACACCCCAGATTAGAAAGTCTTCACCTTTGAGCCAAATTTAAAAAATGAAGTCCTTATACAATATTTAGGTCATTTTTACCCCTGTTTTTTGTACCATGTATTTCTCCTTATGGTTTTCACAGACATTTATGGAATTTCATACAGAGAAGCTTCCCTGTATTACATAGTGAAGGTTTGAAGGCCCAAATTTTTCATTTGGCAATTCTCATTTCATAGCTGGGAAAACTGCAGCACCCAAACGTTAAGTGAGTTCATCCAAGACATTCAATTACTGAACTTGGTACAGGAGGCCAAGTCTTTAACTCTCAGCAGAATTCAGTAATCTATCCTTGACAATCCTCAGGGGATTCTTTTCCTTACTCTAGGAAAAATTAGTTATATATCCTCATTGAAGCCACCCAACTGTGACTTTGGGTTAGCTTTGAGTTTGCACAACTGTAGTTGGGCTTAGAAATTTTCCCTGTGAGTCCCTTAAAAGCCTTGTGGGTGGATTCCTTGAAGAGCAGTAAGGTATAGTATGAAAATGATGGGATTTAGAATCAGACATTACTGGGTTCATTAGAATCCTGTTTCTACCATTTATCACTTATGCCATTGAGGGCAAATTACTGAAACCCACTGAGTCTGTTTTCTCACCTGTAAAAATAAGGTAGCTGTGCCTAACTCGTATACATGCCCCTGCCATGTATAAACCATGTGACCTTTGTCAACTTTCTTTTCCTCCCTCTACTTTGTTTTTCTCTTTATAGGGGAAAACAAACCAAAGTGTTTTATTTGTTTCATTAATATTTATAAAATATAAGAATATTTTCAGTCTGTAAGTGCTTTTTAAAAAATGGTCTTTCTCAACTACAGGGACAATTTTGATTTGGGACTGAAAAAAAGTGAACAAGTTAAATGTTTCTGAAAAAATGCATTGCCCTTTAACAATTAGAAGTAATTTTTATGAGCACACACAATGAACTAAGCAGTTGGGTTCCAGGGCTAAATTGTTACTTTAGGGAAATTCTAGTGTTTTCCACCTAATTGGAAAGTAATAATTTTAATTTTGATTGAATTTTCATGTCTCAATCCTTAGCCTTGCACAGGGACCCTTTGCCCTTTTCCATATGGACCAGGCCATGAAAAGATGGGCCAGACTTAGTCAATGGAATGTCTCTGAGCAAAATATCACTTGTTTACATATGTCTATGTACAGTAAATATAGTTTCTAATTTCTCTACTTCGAGGCCTTTGGGGCTGAGTATAAACATTGTAATCTAACAATTATTGTTTAGAATTCACACTGTTGGTGTAATAGGTGCTAAATTTTGAGAAAGTATTACCACTTGGGCATTCAGATATTCATTTCTTAAATAGCCTCATGTGCTCCTAGTACTTTACATATATTAACTCAATTAACTCACAACAACCCACTTGGGGTAGGTGCTATTATTATTTCCATTTTACAGATGAGAAAACTTTAGTGCAGAGAGGTTAATAACTTGGCTAAGGGCAGACAGCTCTTAAGTGGAACAGCCAGGATTTAATTCAGTTTCATTACAGAGTCTACCCTCTAAACTGCTTTGTTACTAATATTGGATTCTGTTTTAGTTTGCTAAAGCTGCTGGGAGCAAAATACCAGGGATGGGCTGGATTTTATAATGGGGATTTATTAGGGTAAAAGCTTATAGTTCCAAGACTGCAAAAATGTCCAAATCAAGGTATCATTGAGGATGCTTTCTTGTGGACTCTGGCCACATGGCAAGGCAAAATGGCATCTCTCCATCTGGGTCTCTGCCTTCTCCTCGAGGCTGCTTTCTCCCCAAGCTCAGCTGTGGGTAATCAAGCACATTGCAAGATTTGTCTCTTCAGCCTTGAGATGCTCCCTGGGCCTAGCTTCTCAGGGGCCTCTTTCTGTACCTCTGAGCTCTGGTGATTCCAGCCTCTGGCCTCTCTCTCTCAGCCTCTTGGGGTTTTTCTCGTCCTCTTTCACACAACAGGGTAAAATGCCAGCTGTTTTTCTTTCTGAGTTTCTGTTTTCAGTTCCCTGCTTATATAATACCCTAGCAAGAGAGTGGAGACCTAACTTGGGTCATGCCTCACTGATTAGTCCAATCAAAGGCCTTAAAACAATCTAATCAAAAGTGACCTAATTAAAGGTCCTTAGCTGAATCTAATCAAAAGGTCCCATCTATACTGTGTTTATAGGCACAGGAATGGGTTAGTTTAGAACATAATTTTCTAGGTCTTCAGAAGACAAACCAGGAGATACTTAGGCCAGATAGTAGGGGCTCTGGATGCACTGATGGTAAAACCATCATCCCCAAGGTGATGAATGGAAGAGCTGAGAGTCTAACCAATGCCTACCTCCAATTAAATATCTCTAACCAATTTCTACCTCCAATTAAATAACAGCTTTATTGCGATGCCATTCAAATACTATAAAACGCACCCTTGTGTAAATGTGTAATTTGGATATTCACAGAAGTGTGCAATCATCACAAATATCTATATTTAGATTTTTTTCTTTATTAGAGATGTTATGGGTTTACAGAACAATCATGCATAAAATATGGTATTCTCATATACCACTGTATAAGTCAGCCAAAGGGATGCTGATGCAAAATACCAGAAATCTGTTGGCTTTCATAAAGGGTATTTATTTGGGGTAGAAGCTTACAGTTACTAGGCCGTACAGGGCAAGTTACTTCCCTCATCAAAGTCTGTTGCCATGTGTTGGAGCAAGGTGGCTGCCGACATTCAGCTTTCCTCTTCCTCTTATGACTCCTTGGTCCCAGCTTCTTCCAATATCAGCTGTAGGCTGGGATAAGTCTCATCTCTCTCCTGGGGCTCATTTCTCTCTGGGCTGGGCTGCTCTGCTCTTTCCACAAGGTCAGCTGTAGACTATCAGGCTCTCTAGGCTTTGTCTTTCTCCCAGGGGCTCAATTCTCTCTGGGCTCAGCTGCTCTGCTCTCTCCACAAGTCCAGCTGTGAACCATCAGACAAATGGCTTATCTCTCTTCCTGGGGCTTCTGCTGTGACTAATGGAGCCTTCTCACGCATCTGCTTCTCTGTGTATTTACTTCCTGGGGCTCCAGGATCAAAACTACAAACTTTGTTCTCTGCCATGTCTTTTCTCTGTGGTCCCTGCCCACCAAGGGGGTCGGGATTCAACATCCTACTGACGTGGCCCAATCAAAGCCTTAATCATTATTTAATCACACCCAGAAGAACAGGCCAGATTACAAACATAATCCAATATCTATTTTTGGAATTCATAAACAATATCAAACTGCTACAATCACCCTATTAGTAACACCTTTTATTGGTGTGGAACATTTGTTACAATTGATGAATGCTCATTTTTATAATTGTAATATTAACTATAGTCCATGGTTTAAGTTAGGGTTTGCTGTTTGTGTAGTGCAATTCCATGGATTTTTATTTATTTTTTTAAAAGATTTATTTATTTTATTACATATCTCCCCTCCCCCCCCCGCTGCGGCGATGCGCCGAGACTGCTCACTGCGCAGGTGTGAATTTCCCCGCTGGCAGGCGGCTTCTGCTTCCATTCACGGCCGGCTTTCAGTTCGCGGGTGGCTGGCTGCGCTCCATTCGCGGGCGACCTGCCCTGCCCGTGGTGGCTTTTGTCCTGTCCGTGGCAGCTTTTTGCCCTGCCCACGGCGGCTCTGGCCCGCCCATGGCGGCTTGCCATTCTCAAGGCGGTCTGCCCGCTAGGAGAGGTCCCTGGGAACTGAACCTGGGGCCTCCCATGTGGTATGCCGGCGCCCTATCCACTGGGCTATCCAGCCGGCCCCCCATGGATTTTTAAAAAACGTTTTATTTTGTTACCATATATATAAACTACCTTTTAACCATACTCAGATATATATTTCAGTGCTCTTAATTATGTTCTGGATATTAAACCTTTATCAGGTATGTGATTTCCAAATATTTTCTCCCATTGTGTAGGCCTTCATTTTACTTTCATGATAAAGCCCTTTGATGTGCAAAAGTGTTTAACTTTTTTTGAGGAGTATTTTTTTTATTATATGTCCCCCCCTTTCTGCTTGTTCTTGCTGTGTTCATTTTTGCCTTCTTCTGTGTCTGCTTGTCTCCCCCCACTGCAGCGACCCGCCAAGTCAGCTCACTGCATGGCGGCCTGCCTGCTTGCGGCGGTCTGCCTTCTCAAGGAGGCCCCGGGAACTGAACTCGGGGCTTCCCATGTGGTAAACCAGAGCCCTACCAATTGAGCTACAGCCGGTTCTGAAAAGTGTTTAATTCTGATGAGGTCCCATTTACCTATTTTTTCTTTTGGTGCTTTTGCTTCAGGTGTAAAATTTAAGAAACCATTGTCTAACACAGGATCCTGAAGATGCTTCCCTGTTTTTTTTTTTTTTTTTCAAGGAATTGGTTAATTCCGGCTCTTATATTTAAGTCTTTGATCCAGTTTGAGTTGAATTTTGTATATGGTGTGTGGTAGAGGTCCTCCTTTTTTTTTTTTTTTGCAAATGGAGATCCAGTTTTCCCAGCATGATTTGTTGAAGACACTTCTTTCCCAATTGAGCAGTCTTTATCCCTTTGTCAAAAATCAGTTGACCATAAATGTGAGGATTAATTTCTGAGCTCTCAATTCAGTTCCATTGGTCTGTATGTCTGTCCTTGTGCCAGCACCATGTTGTTTTGATTACAATGGCTTTGGGATAAGTTTTAAGGTCAGAAGGTTTGAATCCTCCAAGTTCCTTCTTTTTTCAAGAGGGCATTGGATATTTGGGGCCCCTTACCCTTCCATATAAATTTGTTGATTGGCTTTCCCTTTTCTGCAAAGAAGGTTGTTGGAATTTTGATTGGGATTGCATTGAATCTATAACTTGCTTTGGATAGGATTGACATCTTAACAATATTTAGTCTTCCAATCCATGAACATGGAATGCCCTTCCATTTATTTAGGTTTTCTTGGTTTATTTTATTAAAATCTTGTAGTTTTCTGTGTACAAATCCTTTACATCCTTGGTTAGATTTATTCCTAGACAGTTGCTATTATAAATAATTTTAGAATATTTTCAGCACCACCAAAAGTAACAAGATGCTTATTAGCAGTCACTCCCTATTTTCCGGTGCTCCCTGCCTCTGGCAACCAGTAATCTACTTTCTGTCTGTATGGGATCTGCATGTTCTGAACATTTCATGTAAATGGAATCATACAATATGCATTTTTTGCCTATGTGTGACTGGCTTCTTTCACTTAGCATACCGTTTTCAAGTTTCATCCATGTTGTAGCATGTATCAGCCCTTTTATTCCCTTTTATTGTTAATATTCCATTATATGGGTAGACCAAATTTTGTTTCTCTGCTAATCGGTTGATGGGCATTTGGGTTGTTTCCACTTTTTGGCTATTGTAAGTAATGCTGCTATGAATGTTTGTGTACACGTTTTTGTGTGGACCTATGTTTTCATTTCTCTTAGCTGTATATCTAGGAGTAGCATTTCTGAGTCATATGGTAACTCTAACTTTGAGTACCATCAAACTGTTTTCTAAAGCAATTGTCCATTTTAAATTCCTAGCAGCAATGTGAAAGGGACCCAGCTTTTCCACATCCTCACCAACACTTGTCATTGTCCATCTTTTTGATTATAGCCAAACTAGTGGATGTGAGGTGGTACCACATTATCATTTTGATTTGCATTTTCCTAATAACTGATGATGTTGAACATCTTTTCATGTACTTATTGGCCATTCATATATCTTTTTTGGAGAAATGCCTGATCAAATCTTTTACCCAAGTTTTAACTGGGTTCTTTATCTTTTTATTGTTGAGTTATAAGTTCTTTTTATATTATGGATATAAGTCGCTTCTCAGATATGTGATTTGTAAAAAAAATGTTCCCATTTTGTGTGTTGTCATTTCATTTTCTTCATGGTATATTTTAATGCATATAAATTTTTAATTTAATTAAGTTCAATTTGTCTGTTTTTCTTTTCTTGTTTGTGCTTTTATTATCATGTCCAAGAAACCATTGCCTAACTCAGAGTCATGAAGATTCACTTCTGTGTTTTATTCTAAGATATTTTTACTTTTAGCTCATACATTTAAAGACTGTGCTTTTTAACCAATATTCATTTCTTTAATTTTTGACAGAAGCACAGTTCTTTTAAATCACTACCATTCTGAATAATCAAGAGTCAGGATATTCCTAAGACCTCATTTCTTCTTTATTAAGACACGTTGCCTTTCTAAGTCATTTTAACGTAACCGTGAATGGAACTCCAAATTTTTCTGATGTGTAAGTGATGTTCCATCCAATTTCCTTGTCTAAAATGTAAGAACAATGAACCTAACTGAAGCAAGACCTAAACTTTTTATTAGCTTATACTTGTTTCCCATTGTGAGGCCTTCTTGGTCCTGCCTCTCCATTTACTTTCAAACTTTGACTGGGATAAACATTAGCAGATGCTCCCCCTGATGCCTGCTGCTTGCAGTAGGCAAGTTGTAAAGCCTAGCATATCAGATACCACTGAGGTCTCTCTCCCTGCTGCATGTTAGAATACCTGCCACTCAGTTGAGGCAGATAGAAAGTTTAACAAATCAGAACCCTAATCATTTTCTCATGTTTAAATTAAGTCTTTTTGAACATGCCATTTAGAGATGCCCTTACCATTAGCTGTATGAAAGTATGAATATTTCAGAAGGTGTTTTGTAAGGGGTCAGAATGACCCTGCTGATATATCTTTGCATTCTCAGTCTTAATTTTTCCTTGTCAAGCTTTTAAACACTATTGTATCCTTTCACCTGTATTTTGATGTATATATGAAAAATGTGTATATCTTGGTTGTATCTCTGAATGCCCTTTTGGAATGTGAACTGAGAAAATGGCATAGGAACTGAATTGGGTACTTTAGTTATTTATTTAACATACCTTTTAATTTTTTAAAAGCGATACTTAGATTACGTGAATATTACATAAAAAATATAGGGGATTCCCATATGCCCCGCTCCCAACCCCTCCCACATTTCCCCACATTAACAACATCCTTCATTAGTGTGGTACATTTGTTACAATTGAACATATTTTGGAGCATTGCCACTAAGCGTGGATTAAAGTTTACATTGTAGTTTACACTCTCTCCCACCCAATTCTGTAGGTTATGGCAAGATATATAATGGCTTGTATCTGTCATTGCAGTATCATTCAGGACAATTCCCAAGTCCGAAAATGTCCCCTTTTACACTTGTTTTTCTGAATTGGGTACTTTATAGTTGTATCCCTGACTGACTGACTGACTCTCTGCCCTTTGGCACACAAATTGGTAATAGTAATTCCTTCTTATGGTTAGGATCACTTTATAGAGAAAGCATACAAAACAAAAACTTTATTTCTGATAATATTTTGAAAGAACAGCTTCTTTCTTCAAGCAAACATTCAAGTCACAATATTATTCTACTTTGTTCCCACTCCAATCACTTCGAATTCCCTATAAACTAGAAGCATTTTTTATTTTTGTAGGTTTAAAATGGTGTTAATTTTACCTATTCATGAGTGTAATAGTCTGGACCTCTAAAATGTAAGACATTTAGGATCCAGAAAATGATGTTAAATTTGGATGCTTTTAAAATCATGGAATACCTCAAGATAGTACAAGAAATGGACTTAGTCCTAGGTTCTTTCACATAGAGCACGGGTGAAACATATTTCTTCATATTTTGTTTAGTCTTGTTTAAAGCATTTTTCAGATATGAACCATTCACTTTCCTAAAGTGAGCATTCTGTAGAATAATAGAAATGAATGTCAGGGAATTATACTCATTAAGCCCCATATAACATTCATAACATATACTAAACTATACATTTTAAGGAAAGAATTTTCATAAATTTAAAACATTAGGCCTGACAGGCAACGATTCTTCTTAATTTCTACAATTATTTCAGAATTCCTTAATAATAATGACTTTCTTGAGTTAAACACAAATATAACAATATATGTAATTCCAAATCAAGTAGTTTTCCTCCTCCTTATCATTTCAGAATAAAGATTTCTATTTTTTTTCCATCTAAACTAAGAGAATTCAAATGAGCTACATACAACTTGGTTGCCTCATAATTTGCAATGGAAAGCAGGATTATCTCAATATATTTTTAACCAGGGTGGTAGCAGACATATGAATTCCAGTCTAGAAACCTGCTGTATCTTCCACTATATTCAGTCCAGAATGTATAAAAATAAGCCTTCTTTTAGTGCACACACACACACATACATACGCACACAATGGTAATTGCAATGTACATAAAGCCTGTCAAAGCTCCAATTTCCAATATTCTAATGAATATCAAAAGGGTCCAGTATTTCTGACTTTGACAAATTGCAGATGAGGTTTTATTCATTAAGAGGGGCTGCTAATGTTTATTTAAATGCAATTTACTGTTGCATTATTGATTAGCTACTGCAAAATTATCTTACAAGGAGCACGTGTGGCAAGAAGATTTCAGGTTGAGAGTGGATTTATCTAGGGAAGGCCTGTAGGCTTGATTTAGGCCCCAGGACATGAGAGTTTTAATTTATCTGGAAAGAAAGGCCTGGTGGAAGGTTTGCTTTGTTTGCATTTAGACAGCAGATGAAAGGGGTTTTGATGTTGAGCTGGGAGAAAATGGCTGCCACTCTTGTTATTCACGCAGAGAATTCAGCAAAAGAAAAAAAATCTATTACTCAGGCAAAGATAAAAACAAGCCTTTTCTTACCCTCAAATCATTTTTCGAATCAAATAGATGGCTTTTGTTCTCTTCCAAAGAAGAAATAAAATTTTAAAAATGTTGCCTGCTATCTAAAATCTTTAAAAACATTTCATATTGCATTTATTACTAAACCTTCACTTTCTATTGTGATTTCACACACTTTGGTGGGATCATTGTGTCTGAAGCATCCTAAAATGGGAATGTGACTTAATAAAAGAACCAATGTCAGACATTAATATTTTTAATGAAAAATGGACAAGCAAAACCTTTCATATACTCTTTTCGAAAAGGGGGTAGAAGGCTCAGTGTTTAGGCAGAATTCCTGTTATACACACTAATAATATGCTGTTGATTCTGAAAGGTAGACAAATTTACTCTAAGAAGTAAGGCTTTTTTGTGTTGATTTATTTTAGCTTAATCACTACGAATACATTAACGGGTAATACAAAGCTGTAAGTATTGCCCTAGTAACCTTAATGTAACTAATAGGAGTGCATTTCTATGGATATACAGGAAAGCATCACAATTGGATAAAAAAATTAGCTGGAATAAAGGAATGAGTATCAGGAAAGTTCATGAAGTTTGTAGAGGAAAATACTTATCTTGTAGTTTGTATGAATATTGAAAAAACAACATAAAATTATAATTTCTTACCTAGACGTTTATTACCAGTAAGTAGTAGAATTTCATGCATTCAACCCCCTCTATATCAAAGGCAGAGAGAAAATTTATAAATATAATTTTGGGACTCTTGTGTGTGTGTTTTTTTAAATTATATTACCTGAGAAATACATATGATGATAAAGGATATTTGAAAATGCATAACTCCCATATGCTGGAGGTCAGTTATCAATTTGGTATTCCTAAGAATCCTATGGTCATTATTTTGAATGTATCTTGACCAATCACAAGAATTTGGGAATGTCTCAACTAATCAGAGACATGAATTGGATTTCAGTATGTAATAATGTGATACCTAAATCTCTATTCTCAAATGGTATCATTCAGAAGACATTTCAGCTGACTTCATTCTACAAAAAAAATGAATTCATGGGCAACATTCTGCATAAAAAAGGAAGGAGAAAAATACTTTCTCTGTTTGATTTGGGGCCACAAATGAGAGTGACAGCAAGAATTGTATTTTCCTTTGGGGTTTATGCCACTGGAGACACAATGACGGTGACTAAGTATCAGTTCTGACAACCTGAAGGTTAATTACTTACCCCATATTTCAGGTCTGCCAGAACAGGATACCGCTGTGCATTTATTTATAGAAGTCTGAAGTATTTGCTGTTTTCTAACTTTGACTCATAGTAATGCAATGCTAGTGACTCCATCATTGTATTTTTTTCATGCAATTCTTAGTTTTGATTTCCCTTTTAGTTAATTTTCTCTTCCGTTCTTTCTCAAGGAGCCTCTTGCTATTTTTCGTTTTTACCATCGGTTCTTGGCAAAAAGCTTAACACTTCAGAAGTACACTCAACTCAGAATAAGAGCAATTAAAAAGTAAAGAAAGCTAGATGTTATTGTGGTCCACTTCCAGTTGCACTACTATCTTGCTCCACTAAAAGTCTTTAAAAATTTGTGAGTTGTCTTTCCAAGATGAATCTTGTTATATATTTGACTATTAAATAAAACCATTGGGAACAAGAGATCAAGCAAGATAATTCTAAAAGAGAGATTAATTTAACATGCTATTAATGAAACATGATATATTAAATTCTCCTAGTTTTACTCTAGAAGGGGAATGTTGCGGTGGCCATGACTGTGCTATCAGATTGGTATTTAACCTTTCTAAGCTGTCTGAAATTTTATATACCAAAGTACTGTAAGTGAAAATAAGGAAGGAAGCATCAAAGCACGAATTAAAAGGGAAACTTTGGCAGTTCTAAGAAAATTCCATTAGTTAATGTGCTCACAATCTAAAATAAGTAAAAGGAGGAGAAGTAAGGATCAGCAAGTGAACCTATTAAGAAATAAGATCTATTTGCTCATTCAGTCATTGGTTAAGCTCCTACTAAGATGAAGAATAAATGTCAGGTACTGGATTTGAATAGATGATTTTCATAAATTCCTTTCAATGCTGGAAAATCTATGACCCCTCCCCTGGCCCCTTGTTTTCTCTTGGGTTTATTTTGGCAAGAGCTCAAGCCATGTTTGCCATACTTTTGTCAATCATTTTTACTTGGATCTCACATCTTTCAGATTGAGGCCTTTCATATTCTTATAATTTGGAGAACCATTTTGCAGTATTTTTTTCTGTTACATAATCCAAGATTAGAATGGACTCTGGGGATGATTAAACAAATTCACAGAAAATATGTTCATCCTGCACTCTCTTTAAAAAAAAGAAGTCTCCTGAATGATATTAAGAAAGAAACTCAGGCTCCATTTCACCAATTTTTCAATTTCCAAAATAAAATGGCTTATGAAAATTCTATTTGGCCCAGAAAGGATGACAATTTCCTTCTATTCAATATCTACATTACCTTTTATGGAAATAACTTTCTTAATATTATTCAACATTCTTTCACTTGCATTCATGTCTCATATTTTTATCCTTTGAAATTGAACATGAAGAGATTTTAGCACAATGTTAGTATACAATTGAAAATCTACAGAAAACATAGAGCACTTATTTTCATGGAATTACCCAGATACATCCAGTTTCTCAAACTTTTTGTTTAAAAGATTTGGAGAGGTGTCCAGAGAGATGAAATCATTTGGATTTCTTGAGATGTTATCATTGTGGGTGATTTATTCTTTATGTAATTTGGTATCCCATTATTGTGGTCATTATGTGGTTTGTTTCATACAGAGTAATTAAAATAAACTTTTCTATACTTCTCCATGGAAATTTATCTTTTTGGTTGCCACAATCAGGCCTGTCCCTAACTTTGCAGGACATGGGGCAAGAGTACAATGGAAGCCCACGTACCACGTGACTCAATCTTTGAAATATATAAATCGAGCTAACAAACTTCTATAAAATTCTCTCTGCTGCTTTCAGGGATAGAATATACCTTCACCGGAGCCTGGAAGTCCAGGTTTGAGTTTAGAATTCTCAGACTCCCTCACAGTCTGTGTGAACACATGAAGAGGTGGTGGGCTAGGAGTGAGCATACCTATGGTACGTGGTTCACTTTGGAAGGGGAGACAGAAGCACGTTACCAGTACAGGAGTGCGAATAGACTCCAGGCTCTTATGGAGTGTCTCCAGCCATAATCTGGGGTTGAAGCACAGTTGCTAACTTGGCTTGTCCCCTTGGTCCCACGGATCTGTGAGCTGTGAAGGAGTGCTAGATCAAAAGCTTGCCGAGAAGGAAGGCTGCTGTATAATGCAGCAGCATTTTCAGACTCTTCATTTTCCTTCTCTTGAATTTCATTATTTTCTAATTTTTAGTTATTTGATATTATAACTAGTTGTTACAACATGTGCCCTGGTGCTCATGTGCAAGAGTTTCTCTATGGTTTATGCCTAAGAATGTAATTGCTAAAACATAAGCTATACATACCTTTGACTTTACCTTATCATGCAAAATTGGTTTCCAAAGTAGTCGTACCAATTTATACTCCCAATACTGCTCCCATTGAGCCACAGCTGCACAAATATATGTTATAGTCAGGGTTTAATTTTGCCAAATGAATGGGTGTGAAATAGAATCTTGTTTTGGTTTTAATCTGCATTTCCCTAATTAATAAGAGATTAAGCATCTCTTCATGTGTTTACTGGTTTTCATGGTTTCCTCTTCTGGGATGTGCCTATTTTCTGTTCAGTAGTATATATTTTTTTATTGATTTTATAAGAGATTTTTGAAGATCAGCATATACGTGTTGGGCACCTATATGTTCAGTTGTGTGCTACACAAGACAGCACATCTAAAGACACACCGTTCCTGTTCTATCCATTTTACTATCTTTTATGCATGTGTGCAGGAAGAGCAGTGAGGGAGAGCCCACTCCAAAATCTTCCATGGGTACACGCAACTACAAACAACCAACCAGGTGCACATTTGGGAAAGCAAGCACACAGCTGAGCCAACTGCTGAACGCTGGCCTTTTCCTGCTGTCACATTTCTCTCCTGCCTCCAATCTGGGAGGCTCAATTTCTGCCTCTGCTTAAAATGGCGGTTTCATCCAGGAGGCTAAAAGGGGGCCTAGAAAGTGTGTGCTGCTGGTATGTGTGCCCCAGAATCTGAAGGAAGACAAGGCTGTGTATGTGTGCACACGTATAATTAGATAAGGGTGTGAAGATGTGGAGATGTGAAGATGTGGAGATGTGAAGCCAGGGAGGCTGTGTACCGAGGCACAGGACTCCTTCCCAGTCAGAGTGGTTCAGATTGTGCAAAGCTATACTTAAAAAAGCAAGCAATGATGCCTTTTCTAATTTTCCCAAAGGTACCATGTGAGTTGCTAGTGGCTGGCCAACGCCTTTATTCTGCTTTATGTAGTCTTCTCCCAGTTTCTGGCTTTTGTGTTCACTTTCTTTATGTTGTCTTAAAGACAGAAGTTCTTAATTTAAATGTAATCTAATTGATCAGTAATTCCTTTTATGACTTATATCTTTGTCTCTTGTTTAAGAAATTCTTCTTTACTATGAGGTTATAAAGCTACTTTCTTATGTTGTTTTCCATGAGTTTTATTGACTTATTTATTACTTTTAAATCTTTAATGTGCCTGGAATTGATTTTTAGGTGATATGTGAGTTAAAGGCCTATTTTGAAAAAACAATATTAACAAAAGATGGAAATACCATTGAATTTATACCTCAATTTGGAGAGAATCATTAGAGTATATAGTCTTCCAATCAATGAACATAGTATATATTTCTCTAATTATTTGTTCTCTTTAATGTCCATCAAACATATTTTTTAAAGTTCTCAAAAATTTATTGCCATGCTTTTGTTAGATTCATTTACTATACTTATATTTTTGATGCTATTAAAATTTATACATTTTAAATTTTCTACTGTATGTTTCTGACATATAGAAATGCAATCAACTTTTATATATCATTTTTTAAAAGTCTAGTTAGCTGGCTAATCCTTCTGAATTTTAAATAGTTATCTGTAACTTCTTTTTTGCATTCTATGTAGACAATCATATTCTGTGTTTAACAAAAAAGACAGTCCTGTTTTTTTCTTTCCAATCCTTATATATTTTATTTCTTTTCTCATCTTACTGCACTTTTAGGATTGTTGGTATGGTGTTGAACAAAAGTGTAGAACTGAGCATCTTCCACCTGCTCTGATTTTCATCCCTCAAATTTTACTATTATGTGCGGCATTTGGTAAAGGTGTTGGATATTTAATATTAACCAAGCTAAGGAAATTTTCTTCTATCCCCAATTTTGCTAGTGTTTTTTTTTGCCATGAAACAGTGTTGAATTTTATCAAATGCTTTTTATGCACCAGTGAGATGATCTTATGAGTCATCTCCATGGATTCGTTAATATGATGAGTGATGTCAATTGGTATTTCTAACATTAAATCCCTTTGCATTCCTGGGATACACCCAGCATACTCATGATACATTATCTTTTTATATTTTGCCAGATTTATGTTTGTTAGTATTTTACTTTGGACTTGTAAGTTTATGTTTATGAGTTAGATTGGTCTTTAATTTCCTCTTTCATACTATTCTTATCAGGTCTAAGTTTCAAAGCTATACCAGCCTTAAGGTGAGTCGGAATGTTTTCCTTCTCTTTCTCTCGTCTGTTAGAGCTTGCATAAGATTGGAATGGTATATCTTCAGTGTTGGTGGAACTCATACAGAGATTGTAAGCTACTGATTTAATTCATTTAGTGATTTGGGGCAATTCAAGTTTTCTGTTGCTTCTTGAGTCAGATTTGGTGTGCTAAGAAGTTTTTGTATTATCCACATTTTAAATTTATTAAGGCAAGACTATAACACTCCTTATTTTATAAATGCAATTTATCAATATAATTTTTGAATAGGTAATATATTCATATGGTTTATGCCCCCTCCCATTCCTGTGCCCTTCTCACACAATTCTCCAACTCTTTAACTACTGCTATTATTTCTTATTAGCCTTTAGACCTGTGCTAAGATGTTAGCCCACTAGCAACATGTGGACTTTAAAGAGTTGAAATGTGGCTAATCCAAATTGTGATATGCTTTAAGTATAAAACCCTGTATGTTGAAGACTGTAAAAGTGAAAGTGAAAATAATGTCTAATTAGATTAAAAATGATAAAATAAAAACATATGGCAAATTACTATGTAACTCAGAAAGGTGGCGATAACAGAGGCCAGTATTAACTTTATAATTTGATAAGAAAATAATGTATGAAAACATTTCTAGGAGAATCTCTAAAAATGCAAATAAAATCATGACATTTGCTGATCTGAAGGTGGAGGAGGCAGTGTAGCAAAAAAACGTGAGCAGTCTCTAGGCACCGAGAGTGGCTCCTAACTGCCAGCCAGCAAGCAAAGAGGGACATTAGTCCTACAACTGCAAGGAACTGAATTCCACCGAGAGCAATGGCCTTGGACTCAAAGGTTTGCTTCTTGAAAACTCTTTCAAGGATACCTTTTTCTTACTAAAATGTCTATTTTCCCCTCATTTTTGTAATATACTCTTTTTGGGGTACGGATTTCTAGGCTGACAGTCATTTTCTCCTAGCACCTTGAAGTTATGATTGTCTTAGTTTTCTATTGCTGTGTAATAAATTACCACAAATTTAGTGACTTATATAACATGCATTTATTAGATCAAAGTTCTGCAGGTCAGACTTCTGTCAGGGTGTGTGGCTGGTTTCTTTGATATATCAAGGCAGGAAAAAAGGTGTCCACTGGTCTGAATTCTCTTCTGTTTTTGTTTTCAGTGACAGGGTCAAAGTGTTTAGTCCACCTTAATGCCAGACATAGAAGTTCTTCAAAGTGTGTGTGTAAGAATATGTGTGCACTTTACTGTTAAAATCTGAGGGAATGGAAAATTTCTTGGGCATCTACTGTGTGCTAAGCACCAGGAAGACAGCGATTAGGAAGCAAAAGTGATCTCATTCTTATCCTTACAAAGGCATTGACTTAAGAACAGTGAGAACAAGAGACCAATCAAATAATCAAAAAAATTTCTGTGAATTTCTCCCTCCCCCATGTCCATGGGCTACTCTGATAAGGCTTCTATATTACTCAGTGTTGCATTTATTCTATCACATATATTGTGCTATAAGTTTTCAGAGCTTGAAGCAAATAACATCCTGTATTACAACTACCTCACTCTCTTCCCTAACCAACCTAAAATGAATGTCAGGGTGACTCTGGAAACATAAAATAAGTCCAGGAAATAGGCAGCCTTTTGGCCGTGGGATACCAAGTCGGGGAAATGGTGAGCCTTGTTTTCATCCCAAGAGCTGTACGTGCCAGGGGCCCTGTTCACAGAGAGGGCACTGGTAACCCAGTACTGACCATTCAGAGCGTGTGTCTATTCTGATATTTTTTGAGTGCTGTACTAGCTGTTGAGTACTTTGAAGGCACCCCAACTGTATGAGTCTCAGATCCTTTTCAAGCCACCTTACCCCACAACATCTATCTACCCCCAGAGCCTACTATCACAGTAGGGAACACACCCTCTTCTCTCCTGCTGCAGTGTGGAGCCTGCAACATATGTCAACATTCGAGGTGTGCTTTGATCGTAGCATCTGTCCCCCCTTTGTTAAAGAACGGGATTCATCTGCCAGCCTGAAACAGATTACGTTTGACGCATACCGTCCTGGAGTTACTGCATCGAGTTTGCTGCAGGAAACAGGGCACAGGGCATTGTTTATGAGAGTTCCCTTAGGTAATGCCAGCTCACCTTGGGGCTTCCAAATCTGACTAAGACTCGGTGTCAGTCTGGTCTTTTCTGTCTTAATTAGCATCGTGGGACTGACCCCAGTTTTCCTGAGCCTCTCTTCTGCCTTTCCTACTCTCTTATCGTGGATCTTCATGGTGACAGGCCCTTAATCATTGCTTTCTCCATTTCAGAGAGTCATAAAGAACACTGAGGGAGCGGATGTGGCTCAGTCATGGAGCGTCCGCTTCCCACATGGGAAAACAAAAGCAAACAAGCAAAACAAATGAAAAACCCAACTCAAAGAAGCCCATGTGGCTCAGTGGTTGAGCTCTGGCTTCCCACATAAAAGGTCCTGGGTTCAATCCCTGGCCTCCGGAACCTCAAACTGACCCCCCCCCCGAAAAAAAACAAACAAACAACTAAATAACAACCAAAACACTAAGCAGTTGAATTTCAGACTCAGTTCTTTGAAATGAGGTGTTTGCCTTGCTCCCTACCTAAATTTTGTTTTAATTTCCATGCTTTTATTCAGACCACCTATTTCACTCTGCTCCAGGATTAACTGCTATGTTTATTTCTCTGTGTATAGAACAAGAATTGAACTGGAAACATCTCTCTAAGTTGCAAGTGTGTCCAGTTTATAATTCAAATGGACAGAAGGTGTTTTATGAGAAATTTTATCTTTCAGATTTTGGTCCAATGTTCTATGCATGACATCAGTAGAGTAATGCTTCATTTATGTAAACATCTCAAAGATTATGATTACTTAATGAGTATGAGATGCACAAGGACACATTAAAAAATATCCTTTCTTAGAAGACAACATATTGGAGAAGTTAAGTTTGTGGGCTTTAGATTTATATCCATTTAATTTTTAAAAATTGTAATCAAGCATTTTTAAGCTGCTTGTATGATCAAGAAATCAATTTTTGACATTGAAAGCAGCAATTGTTTTCATAATTATTTA
>PVKH010004249.1:0-23665 GCA_004027955.1 Chaetophractus vellerosus
ATAGAGCTTTCCTGCCTATCCTTTTGTGTAAATAACAACATCAGCAACAACATATTGATTTTTTACTTCAGTGGCAATTAGTGATTAGCAAATTGTGACAAGAAAATTTATGATAATCAAAATTATGATAATCATATAATATTCTCTTAATATCTCCATCGAGAAGTGGTAAAATCAGTAATTAAAAGCAGTTCTCATTCATTTCAATCACTGTGCCTATAACTGCTCAGGTGTCTCTTCTAACTTCCTGCAGTAGTTTGTCATTTATTTGTGCCTCATCCCTTTCTGGAAAGCAGTATACACATAAAAATAGAATGAAAACCAGTTTCCTTTAGATGGCTTATGGAGATAATAGTTCCTATGCTTTACCTTTGTTTCAGCTTCCTCCCCTCTACCCATCCCCACTTCCCTGTTTTCTCTTTTCTCTCCATTCCCTCTTTTCCTTCTCACCACTCTCTACTTCCTCCTTCTCTTCCCCACTTCCTCCCACCCTCTCTATCTTCCTCCTTCCTCATAGTTCAACCTTGGACTAAAATGGTTACTATTTCAGTTGCCTCATTGTTAAATGCCAATTCCAGAAAACAGTTGACACACTTTTCCCTTCTTTTTTTTTCCCAAAATTATTCTTTATTTCCTGAATTACTCCTAAAGATTATCATGAGCTAAACTCTCAGTAGTTAGGTGTTAAACAGATAAGTCCGATTTATTATCAATTTTTAAATTCTGTATTGATCATAATATTGAATTGTCTTTTAGTTTTTGAAATTGTCTAAGTAATTAGTAATCCCATTACCTTATGATGTATCTATTTTTGCCATAATTAGATATGAATTATTCCAGTTTCTTTGGAGAATGCCCCAGTATGTTTGCAATTCCCATTTCTTCTTGAAGATAAGTACAAAAGAATACCATATAAGTATTCAATTTTTTATCCATAATATTTAAGGAAAAATCACTAAGACGCTTTATATAAAAATATGATTGCTAGAGACAATTCCTATAATCTTAGAGTCCTAAAATTGGTTTAAATTATATTATTTAATTGGGTAAAATGCTTATAAATAACCCTTGCCTTACAATATTCTGGTAGGATAAAATAATCTACTGTGTAAATACATAGAATATTTAAATTTCTTGGGTGTAGTTGATTGGAAAGGAGTATTTGGGATTAGAAGTAGTGAAATTGTGACATTGGTCTCACTTTGTATCGCATTTCACTGAAATCATACTTGCTATATTTATTAGTACTAGTCACAGTCAATTAAAATTATGCTTTTGAATTATATATTCATTTCTGGTATTTGATAATCTATTTGTTATTGTTCCATTAATTCAATAACTTCTAATTTATTAAAAAATATAGTAATAAATATAATTTTTATAATTTTGTGTTATTAGCAATTTAAATTTCAGAAGTTGTCCCAAACCACCTAAAACCTCTAGGGACAGTTAAAAATTAATAAATAGAATATGAGAAAAATAGTGAAAAAATTGTTATCCGTTAAAATTCAGTTTTATTCATCATTATATCAAAACTATAATGGGAGCATACATTTCCATAATTGTAATGTAATAATACCATAGTTCTTGAATATAAAATTACATTAAGAAGCCTCTTCTTCAAATTTAATGACTGCTCTTTTTTCCTGCATTTAGGTGATGTACATACATGTATATATAATATATATACCTTTATTAATGGACTTAAAATTAAAAATGACTTTACTATTTCCTTGCTTTTTTATTTTTAATCCTTTGTGCTATTAGAAATTTGTGTTCACAGTCTTCTATGTTTGCTATTATTTTTTATTATAATGTTATTTACTTAATTATACACCTAGCAACTGGCACTTTCCACATAATTTCTTAATAAGTATTTAATGAGACTATTGGGATACAATAGTTGTTTTGGGATGCTTTTTACAATATAACAACAGTGATTTCCTATCACTGAAATTGCTAAGACACAAAGTATAAGATCACTTAAAATTTTTATTTTTATTGCTGGAAATTTTGAAACATTGTATACTTCTTTCTACACTGATCTAGAAATGGTGTTTATCCATATATCTGTAAAAATATTGTATTCTTTATTTTGACTGGCATTTATTTAATTAGTAGATGAGCCAATCATATTTTACATACCTTGTAATCTTTTACTTTTATATTACATTTATTAATGATTTCATTTCTCCTGGTTATAATTTAAAAGATTAGCTTTTTATCTGCCTTATAGTATTGGAATATTTATTCTCAAGGTATTATTTGCTTTTTTACTTGGTATACTGTATTTTGTCATATCAATTTTTAAATTTGGTATACAACAATTATTAATTAGATATTTATGGTTTCTTTGATTAGTGCCCTACTTAGCAAAACTTTCCTTTGTCTCTTATTATGAACGGATCTCCTTAATTCTATTTTAAATATGGTTTTCTTCCCTGGTTTTAATTATTGGTGTTAAGAGGAGCTAGAGACCCCATAAACATTTTAAGCTGGGCCAAGTAATCCAACCTAGATTTATCAGATTCAGACAATACCCTTAAAGAGATATAAAGGGGGACGTGTGACGGTATTAGATGTGTTTTTTACATATGCTTAAAATCATCATCAAATTCCTTGTTATTATTTCTACCATCTTTTAATATTCAATATTTGAGTCCATAAGTTTTTGGCCTTTAATAAGGATGAAAATCCTGAAGCCAAACTTTTCTTACCATCCTCTGAAACTCTTCTATTTTTAACCATCTATAAGACTTTGAGAACTTTAGATTTCATCCTTGAAACACATTGTCTCTAGAATATATCAAATAATGGTTTATTTCCAAATACAAAGAAACATCAAATTCTAAATCTAATATATTACCAAAAATGTGTCAATGGGGAATTTTTAGATAGTGGAAACCTGTATTCCATTACTGTAAATATACTATCATCTTAAAGTTATATATCATCTTGGCTAGGCTCTTGTTCCCAGTGGATTGATCAAACACTCATCTAGATGTTGCTGTGAAGGTATTTTTTAGATGTGATTACCATCTACAAACAGTTGATTTTAAGTAAAGGAGATTATGCTCAATAATGTGGGCTGTCCTCATTGAATGAGTTGAAGGTCTTCCTAGCAATAATGAAATTTCCTAGAGAATAAGAAATTTTACCTCAAGACTACAACACCAACTTCTGCCTGAATTTCCAGCTTACCAGCTTATGTTATAAGTTTCAGACTTGCCAGCCCCATAATCAAATCTCTCTCTCACTCCCTTTCTCTCTATATATACACACATACACACACCTATATTCTGTTGGTTCTTTTCTCTGAAGAACACTGACTAATACAGTTCCCTTTCATTATTTTATTGCAGAGCATTATAAAATTTAACCAGATTCCAAATATTTTTCTAAATTACTCTTAAACAACCATATGCTTGTTAGTAATCTATGACAGAGCTCTGAATCAGTAAAGCACTGAAAACACTAACAGCCAAATTTTTAAAACTCCGTCATTAAACGCCCTGTAATGTATGATGAGCTTTTCAATATTCCCTATGGGTCTGGGGTTTTCAGAGTGATACATCAACAAATGTTTGGTTTAAAACCTCCACTGTTTTCACCTAAGGATTGTTAACCTCTCTACGGATGCTTTATATATTGGCACTTCCCCCCATCGTGTTCTGAAAACAGTCTATGAGATGGTATTTTCTTTGTAGCACAACCACTTCAGTACTTATTTTTATATTTGTATTTATTTATTTTTTTATTATTTTGGAACTCAGGGAGAACACATTTTGCTGGACAGTCACAATATCCCACTCCCCTGTTGATCTTAATATACTCATGATTCTTAAATTTCCTGAACAATCTCAGACTTTAAAACATACTTCCTTCACCAAATATAATATCCATCCTTCATTGCTGCCTTCTTCAAAATTTTGGAGATGTCCAATCCTTTTGGAATTCAAAATGGTACTCAATGTCATCTTATGCTTTGTGATAACCCATCCACTGCAAAGATGGATCTCTCTCCATCTTTCCTAACTAAGTTAGGCTCAAGTAAAGCAGAAAAGCTTGTAGAACCAAGATTGTAAAATCCCCTTTATTTTTCAACCAGAGAATTAATTATGTGCATAATAGAGCATATATACATGCCCAAATGTTTATAAGTTCACTTCTCTAGATATATTTATTACTTCCAGCTTTTTCTTTAAAGGTTGGGCCTTTTATGCTCATCTATTTTGTTCACAGATTGTCAGCCTTTTTAGAAAATATTTTGATTTAATACCAGGGGGATACTGATGGCAATGATACATGGCTTGCTTTAAAAACACAAGACAAGATGCAGTCCTAGAAAATACCTAAGACACTATTGCAAGGCACTCTACTATATATTGTCTCATCTCAGAGGCATATTAACAGTTTTGCTGGCATCTACATGGAGATTAATATATAGGTTTTGAATCCAAAATTGAATTTTAGATAATCTTTGCAAAGATGATTTAGGCATATTTGAAGAGTAAGGTTAAATTGTAAAAAGTGCCTTTATTTTTCAGGTGTATAGAAGAATTTCTTTATCTTAAGATACAACTAAATTAATTCTTTATTTATATCTCATATTTCTTTCTCTCTGCTTGTTTTCTATAAATCCAAATTTTACATATGTTGCACTTCCATTCTCTGCCCTTCATATCTATCCCTTCCTCTTTTTTTAAAAAAAAAATCAATTCTGACTAATTATGAGTTATTCTGAAAGAGTAATAGTACTGATTAAATTTCATTCACTATTGATTTTTATTTTTACAAATTTAACCTTCAGATTAAATACTATGTGTGTTTTTTGGCTAAATTCCATTTTTTGCTCATTTAAGTTTGCTGTATTATCAACTCACTCTGTATTTCTCGTTCCAGAGGTTTAAAGTAAACTGTGAGGCATAGTACCTAAATTTAGTTGCAATTTTAAAAATTGTATATATATTTTTCTTTTTGCGTTACCATCTTCTATGTGTCTATCATTGCATATTTTATAAAATAATAGCATGCGAAATTACTAGTTTACCTTCAAGATTGTAAACCATGTATTAGGGAGCTTATGATTACTCTAATTTTTTAGGATTTTTGCCACTCAAAACCTACCAATTAGTGAACACATTAATGACTCAATTTTATTCTATAAATTTCAAAATTTTAAAAGTTCCATTTCTTTTATTCCTTGATCAAGAAATGGAATAAATTCTAGTTTTATGTTAACCATTTCAAAGATGATTAAATTCTTGTTAATTTCTTTTGTAATATAGTAAATATTTTAAAATATGAGACATTTCAGAAGACATAGTGCCAGAGGAACATGCTCTAATAATATTAATTATCAAACTTACTGAAATTTTACTTTATACTATATCTAATTCTAAATGCTTTATGTGCATTGTCTTTTATTCCTTTTAAAAATTAAAAGATGTCGATCTAACATGAATATTAATAGTGCTACATTTTGAAAATGGGGAAATCGAGGCTTAGGCAAACAAATAGTCAGTTGTAAACTGTGTTGGAAATATCCAATTCTAACTGTTCCCTTTTCACAAAGCTGTTTTTGAGGCCTATATGTAAAAAATGATTATTTTTCTATTCAATCAAATTTTGCATAGTTATTCATTTTTTACTTTAGATATCATACCACATTTTCAATCTCATATTACCTTTGTTTGAGGAAATATTTAATGCAATAGAGTTTGTGTTTTCAAAATCAAAAACTGTCTTTTACTGCATTGCAAAAATGCTTATATATTGGTTCTTGTTATTCAAATGTTTCCTTGAATATGTGATTTTGCACCACGGAGATGTATTTCTTCCTTTGCTTATAGGAGAACTTTTTATTTTGGTTAACCAGAAATAAATAAATTGTAGGACTTTTAGATCAAAAGTCACCATTATTTAAATGAAAATTATTGATGATTGGGAAGAATCACAATCAAGATATTTTGAGTTGGAAGATGGATACATTGATTAAGCTTTGCCATGTAACAAATACAACCCAAACTTTACTCATTTAAAATGACAAATATTTATTATTTTTCACATTTCAGTAGGATGGATGAGCAGTTATTTTGGTCTTGGAAGGTTTATGGTGTATGGTTATTAGTTGGCAGACTTGTTAATCTTTGGGACCCCACTCATATATCAGACAATTTCCTCAATATCAGGGACATGGTCCTGTGTCTCTCTTTAGCAGACTAGGCTGTACTAATTCACAATATGTGATAGAAGATTCCAAATATCAGGAAGACAAGGCAAGTCTTTATCCAAATATATTTCTCCAATACCTGCCTATGCCATGTTTGCACATGTTCCATTGTTTACAGCAAGTCTCATGTCCAAGCTCATATTGAAAGGGTGGAATATGTTGTGTGCATGGAAAATGGGAACATATGCTTATCCCTCAAATGGTTTCCAAGGGTGCTCCTTCAGTGAACCAGAAAAAAGTGAAACTATAATGATAGAAATGACTGCATAGGATGTCTATGCAGAGGCAATCACAATATTACACTGTTTTCAAATTCTTCCTCATTCTCTACCAGTTTATATAATTTTTATAAAATTATATTTATTACTCATAATTATTATATATTTATGTATATATTCAGTTATTATATACTTATTTACTTAGTTATGTATTATTTTGTGTCAGTATATCAGAGAGTGAGAGGATCACCTATTTTAGGGTTTTGGTTATGAATGACACAGAATACATGGTCAAAGAACAGACAACAATGGGAGTCAAGGCATCTCAGCAGATGCTTTTTGGAGGCATATCTATTTTTAGCAGAGCAATGCAGAAATAAGTCAATATCAACATATCCTAAGACCTAAAACATAGTTTCTTTCCTGGAACTTAGAATCTACCCTACACCGATGACTTTTTATTCTAATAATGGTTTCTTATTAAATTTTTGCAAGTAATTCATACCTGCTATACGTGTGCGTACATAATTCATACCCACTATACGTGTGCATGCATCCACACACTTACACACACAGACATTTTCCGTCAAAGCAACTGGAGCTGAATGTTGTTGTTAAACAAGAAATGATACATGAATGTTGGGTTTCAGTTCTCTCAGGAAAAATGTTCTTCAGCCAGTTGTTATCCATAACTAAGGCTTTTATAAGAACCTGTAGGTGTCTTGGATAAAACTTCAGACTCACACTTGAAAGGAGGTAGAATATCACTTAAATAAAATTGACACAATGCACATTTATTCATTTAAAAGAACTTCATCACTAAAATGTCCACTTAAAAATAATTATGTTGGGAATGGATGTGACTCAAGCAGTTGAGTGCCTGCTTCCCACATGGGAGGTCTCAGTGCCTCCTAAAAACAAACAAAAAACAAACAACAAGGAAACAAATGAAAAAACCAACTCAGGGGAGCCAATGTGGCTTAGTGGTTCCCATGTACAAGGTCCTGGGTTCAATGCCTGGGCCTGGTACCTCAAAACAAACAAACAAACAAAAAAGTAGTTATGTAAGCAAAAGCCAGAATAAGCATTTCAATTCATTTCCTCTTCTGTCGTTTTAAAGTAGTTTTTACAATCAAATGTCTCCAAAAATTGTTAAGGATTTTTCTCCTGTGTGTACCTAGAAATCGTGTCTCAAAAAAACTCATCTTCTTGTTATTCTGATTATAAGTAATATAAAAATGAAGGATTGTTTTTACCAATATCCAAAAGAGTGTGTTCAACGGTTTTTAATTTTAGGCAAAAATTTTATCCTAAATAAGCCATCTGTTCAATAATATTGGTTGTTTTAACTACATAAAAATTATACAATTCCATAAATGTGCTTATGCATTAATTTATCATCACTGTTTCCTATTTTTTCTTCATTCTATTATGCCACCATCAAAAGCTCTTACATTCAACTTAGTTATATTTATATATATTTCTTCAAAATTATTTTGTGCATATTAACAGATATGTAAAATACTTGGTCTATTTTCCCCACATTATACACATTTTTAATTATACTGTTTTATT
Source organism: Chaetophractus vellerosus (assembly GCA_004027955.1). Classification (NCBI taxonomy): domain Eukaryota; kingdom Metazoa; phylum Chordata; class Mammalia; order Cingulata; family Chlamyphoridae; genus Chaetophractus; species Chaetophractus vellerosus. The sequence continues at coordinate 8,026 of PVKH010004249.1, forward strand.
TCCTGTTTTCAAAAAAGTAATGAGTCACAATAGTTTAAACAAGCCCCCCACGTAATTTTTTATTATACATTATGTGGTGGTTTGAAGGTGTATGTACCCCAGAAAAACATCATCTTAATGTAACTCATTCTTGTGGGTGTAGACCCATTGTAAGTAGCACCTTTAGATGAGGCTACTTTAATCAAGATGTGACCTACCTCACTCACAATGGGTCTTAATCCTTTTACTGGAATCCTTTATAAACAGGATGAAAACAGAAAGAGAAAGAGAAAACCATGGAAGAAAGAAGCTGAAAGCAATGAAATTCAGGAAAGAAGGGAGAAGCCAGCAGATGCCTCCAGGTGCCAGTCTTCATGAAGAAAGCATTGCCCTGATGACCTCGATTTGGACATTCTCTTGGCTTCAAACTGTAAGCCCAGAAATTCTCCATTGTTCACGCCGAACAGCATTGTATAGTGCTGAAAGCAATATATCAGAACGAGGCTGACTTTTACAAGGGCTATTTATTAAGAAACAAGCTTACCGTTCTGAGGCTGTGAAAATGTCCAAATCAAGGCATCATCAGGCAATGCTTTCTCCCCAAAGACTGGCACATGGAGGCATCTGCTGGTCTCTCCCTCTCTTCCCAGTTTCATTGCTTCAGCTTCTGGCTGCCTCTCTCCCAGGTTAATTTCAGTTACATGCTCTTATGGCTTTCTCTCTGCTCCTGTGGCTTTTTTTTTTTCTGTCTCTGTGTCTCTCTCTCCCCATATTCATCCTGTTTATAAAGGACTCCAGCAAGAGGACTGAGACACACCCTGGGTCATGCCCTACTGAACTAATCTAATTAAAAACTCCTAACTGAAGTAATCTAATCAATCTAATCAAAAGGTTCCTCCTACAATAGGGACAAACTGACAGGAAAGGATTAGCTCTAAGCACATGATTTTTTCTTGGGTCCACAAAATCTTCAAAGTACCACATGTGATCAGATATTTCTTTGTTTTAAAACTGTTTGGATATCTCACAAAATAGATGGAAATCTTGATCATGGATTAATTCAATGCTTCTTTTAGTTTAGTGCTGTAAATTTTCTCAAGGAAAAAAAGAACTTTTTTTTTTCAAAAAATATGGCATGTATTCCCTTATATAGCTTAAATGCATGTATCCCTAGTTGAACAGGAAAGCCACAATTTACTTGATGAATTTTTGCTGTGCATTTCTATATTTAAAGTTAAAAATTTACTTTTAGGAAAAGTATAATCAGAAACTAAAATGATAACCCTTGGCTTTCCATCTAGTGCTGTAATTTCAGACATTTTCCTTCTAGCACAAAAGCAGTTTGTGCTAGAAGGAAAAACAACACAGGCCATTTACCAGAGTATTCCAGAGAAATTTGCATCACAATTATGATAATAAAGAAGAACATTGTGATTTATACAAATTTGGATTCTTTATTAGTTTTTTTTGTATTGCTGCATAAAAAATAACTCCATAATTAGCAACTTAAAACATTATCCATTTATTATCTAACATTTGTGTAGGTCAGAAGTCCTGGCATAGGTGGGTTTTTTGCTCAGGGTCACACAAGGCTTGAAATTGTGATGTCAGCTGGGCTGTGTTGTTTTCTGTAGGCTTTGGAGAAAACTGCTTCCACACTAGCTCAGATTGTTGGCAAATTTATTTCTTTGCAGTTAAAGGATTGATGCTACTATCTTCCTGCTATGGGCCAGAGATCTCTCTCAGCTTCTAGAGAAGACCTCTCTCCTTCAGCAGTTCACCACAGGGGTGTTTGCTTTCTTCATTGCCAAGTGGAACATGTCGCTGGGATTTCTGTTGTTTCCAGTGAGAGAAATCACTCTGCTTTATAAGGGTTCATATTATTTGGTCAGGGTCCCCTAAATAATCTTCCTATCTTAAGATTAATTGTGCCATATATCATAACCTAATCATGGGAGTAAAACCCATCATGTTTATAAACCTAGAGGAGAAAAATCTGGAGGGATATTTTAGTATCTTACCAGACACTATTGACAGAATGTTACTAAGGTGTGAGAAATGTTCTAGTGAATATTTTATCGCCAAAACTTGCAACATTTAAAAAAATAATTTGGGGTGTCATGGCTGAACTGTACAACAGAAAATTCAAATTATGAGTACTGACATAATTCTGAAGTCTGAGGAGATTAACTCCTGCTTTCCATTTTAATGTTTGATTCTATGATGTCTTTATATTAACATATTCAATATCAGCTATGTTATCAAAATAATGATTATATTTATTGCAATATTGAGTGCTATGAATCATAAAATAATATTGTATTTCATTAACCATTCATATTAACTTGATCTACATAACTCAAAGTCTTTCTCAATTCCATCTTTTACTGAAATCAGTAGGCTTTTGCAATTTTGCCAAATAAGTTAATATCAACCAATACACACTATCATTCTTTTTTGTTATGCACCTCCCCTAGAATTTGTATTTTATTGAGGTTGCAATTTGCATCCCAAGGTCTTCATTGTTACAATTCAACAAAATATTTTACCATTGCATAATATATATGAATATATTTCTTGCATCTTGTTTTCATTTCCTAGGCCATGCAAGCAAATGCCATGAAATGGGTCAGGTTAAACAATGGGAATTTATTTACTCAATGGTTGAGGCTGGGGAAAATCCAAATCAAGGCATCATTTATGTGATGCTTTCATCCCAAATACTTGCTTTTTGGGGGCTGGTGGCTGGTCATCCTTGGTCATTAGTTTGCCACATTGCAAGGCACATGGCAGTCTTTACTTAAATATCTGAGCTTCTGATTTAGGATCTTGGTATCAAAACTTTCTAATTCAGAGCTTTTGAAATATGTTCCTCAAATCAATTTCATCAGAATCACATCCACTCTTTCCAGTAATATTGAATCAGAATTTATTGTAATAGACCACTGGGACACTGCATTTTAAAAGCAATATCAATAAATCATCTGTACAGTATTTTAGGGAAAACGGTTCTAATTTCAATATACCAAGCATATTTAAGATATAACTATAGCTGGTGGGAGTGTAAATTCTTACCACCAATTTAGAAATTGGTTTAACAGTATCTACTAAAACAAAATGTTCACATAATTTATGGTACAGCTATTCCACTCCTAGTCATATCTTTAAGAGAAATGCTTACATGTATTTTAAAAATGTAAGTACAAAATGTATGCATTATTATAGCAGTGCAAAATGTAAATAGCACACTTTTCTATGAACAGATGAGTAAGGAATAAATTGGGGTATATCCTTTAATGGAATAATATAAAACTTACTGGAAAGTTACAAAAATAATGCAAAACCAATGTAGATAACTCCAATATATCCCTATTTACTAACCAGATTTACCAATTTTTAATATTTTTCCACATTTCCTATACAATTTGAACATAATTATTTGCTAAACAGTTTAGAGTAGATTGCACATCATATTTTTTTTCTTCTGGGAATTGCATCCTGTTTAATTAATTTGAGGTTTGATTTCCCTTTTCCAGGTGCTATGATTTCCATGGACAGAGCTATTCTTTTGATGCTTGCATGTGAGGAAGGGAGATGGAACTAAGGACATTAAACTGAGTCCAAAATCAACTTCCTGATTTTGGAAGAATTTTTCTTTGAGAAAGGATAGAGAAATGATTGAATGAGTGCATCTTCATCATGATCTTTTAACACTTAATATATTCAATATATTCCCTAAGAAAAAGAATATTCACTTATGTAACCACATTAAGTATAGTTATGGAGTTCAAGAAATTTAATATTGATATAAAGAATACATTTTATATCCCATTTTAAAAATTATCCCAATAATGTCCTTTTGGTCATTTTCTCCTGCAGTAATAGATCCAGTCCAGGATGACATTTCTTGGCAACGAATTGTAGTGGTTCAATATTAAACAGTTATAGTGTTTGAGGAGTACACATTTATCTGTGATGCAGAACATCTTGGTGGTAAACTCTACTCCAATTACCAGACCATGATTTTCACTTTTTCCAAAATTACTTTGTAGGGTTTGTCAGTTTATTCAGCAAATATATATTGAGACCCTACAAGTACCAGAGAGAGGACAGAAGAGTGAGAAAACAGAAAGTTTCATGACCTTAACAAATACAAGATACAATGATAGGAAAAGTATGTGGAGTACATGATATGCAATCAGAAACTTAACATTCAATGTTTAATCTAAAACACCAGCTAACATTTGTCTTCCTTGTTATTTGACAGGATTTTCATCGAGAATTAAAATCTTTATTGATTTCTATATGAGAAATTGGAAAACTTAGGGTAAATATATATTAAATAGTCATTTACAAGCCAAGAAAGAAATCTGGGTGACTTATTAAACACCACAAAGAACAAATTGCACATAGGAAATGATAACATGCTGACATGCATATAAGCATATGACAATCAAATATTCAATGAAGGAGACATGGATATGATAGTAAAATAAAATATGTAATATATAACATATGTAATATAATTAAATGAATTTATACATAATTTACATGTATATATACATATAAATATTTAAATATATGATACTTTCTCTTAACATTTTTTTGAGTTAATGAATCTATCTAGGTAGAGTTTTATTTATTTATTTATTTATTTATTTATTTTATTTATAATATATATTTTTAATTTTTTTATTTAGATGATATAAATGTTACACAAAAAAATATAGAGATTCCCATATGCCCCACTCCCCTTACCTCTCACACTCTCCCACATAAACAACATCCTTCATTAGTGTGGCACATTCATTGCAATTGATAAATGAATCCTGGGGCTTTGCCATTGAGCATGGACCATAGTTCACATTGTAGTTTACACTCTTTCCCACACAAGTCTGCATGTTACATGACAATATAAAATGGCCTAAATCTCTCATTGCAATGTCATTCAGGATGATTCCCAAGTCCTGAAATTAACCATGTATTACAACTGTTTTTCCCTCTCCCTGCCCCCACAGCCTCCAGTGGTCACTGCCTCCACATCAATATTGTAATTTCTTCCATTGCTAGAATCATAATATGTCTATAGTCGACTACCAGTAAGTCCTCTCTAGTCCATAGTTCTTTCCCCAATCCTGAGGATTCTGGGATGGTGATGTCAATTCCACCTCTAATTGAGAGGGGGCTTATATCCCATGGGGAAGATGGATGGGACTACCTTGCTTGCAGTTGCAGACTCTCTCTATTCCTTGGGATGGTCATTGTCCATCATCATCTCCTTCTTAGTTGCCTTGGTTAAGTCCAATGACCTGTATAGAAGGTGCTGCAAGTCCACTGAAGTTCTGGGCCCAGGTGGCACATGGATAACCCAAAGACTTGAGTCTCTTGGACATGCACCTACAAACTCCAGCACCAAGTATAGGTTTAAATAAAACAGACAGATGAGCCATGTGTAGAGAAGACATAATTGAGTCCAAATCAGTCACTATGAAGAGCATAAACTCCAAAAGTAGGGCCCACTGGCAAGGTACCAAACTCTGGAACTATCTGCCCTGACCATAGGACCTGGGTGTCTTCAGAGCCCTCAGGAGCCCCATTATCTGTGGTAGTATCCACTTTGGCAAGTTATGAGATTCTGTTGACATGTGCATAAGTGTTACCTCTGGGATGACCTCCCGACTCACTTTGAAGTCTCTTAGCCATATAAACTCATTTTTCTTTAACTTTCCCCCCTTTTATTCAAGGTCTTTTCTCAGTTGCATTGCTAGTTGGTGCTTGGTAGTAATCCCTTGGTGCTAGGGAGGCTCATCCCTGGGAGTCATGTCCCACGCTGGGGGGAAGGTAATGCATTTAAATGTTGAGTTTGGCTTAGAGGGTGGCCACATTTCAGCAACAAAGAGGCTCTCAGGAGGCAACTCTTAGGCACCCTACAACAATAGGCCAAGTTTCAATTTCAAGAGCAAAGGCTCATAAGCATAGTCATCAATATCCAGGGCCCATCAATGGGCTATCCTCCTTCATCAGTCATTGCCCCTGCAATTGGAAGATTGTTGCTGCCCCACTAGAGAATGTGGCAGAGCTCTCCAGGATGGGAATTCAATATTCAATTGGTTGCCCTGTGAAAATTCGAACATTTTTATATACCTTTTTTATATGTATGCCCAGGTGAACTTCTTCCCATGCATCTCCCATCACTGATACCTCACACCAATGATCCTCCCCTGCCCCAGATGCAACACTTCTGTGACCCAAGCTTCTTCACTAATGAAGCCAATAAAATAGCCAAATACAATTAATAGGAAAATTAAATAAAAATAAGTTTAAATATAAGAAATAAAATACATAAATTATTTTAAAAACTAAATCTAAAAAAATTAAAAGATTGAGATATTAAAAAATAATGAAAAATATTAATTTTTTTGACATTTTGCCATTCATCACTGCAATATCTAGTGTCCAGTATGTACAGTGGAACCCTCTTCCATTTATTCCCCATTTTTCATTTTGTTTTCAAAAAAGGTCACAGCAAAGCCACATACAGAATACAGGAGACTCCCATAAACCCAACATCTTCCCCTTTCCCCCCTCCCATATTAATGCCTTTTTATATGTGTATGGTACCTTTGTTACAATTGATATACAAATAGTGAAACATAGCTACTAACCATGGTCAATGGTTTACATTATGGTTCACATTCCAGACCATAAACTTTTATAAATTTTGATGATTTGTAAAATGATCTGTTTCCATTATTGCATGATCAATGTAGAACACTTCCATTGCCCACCTAATCCCCCCTGTTTGATCTACTCTATTTCTGGCTCCTTGGGGCCCATGGCAAACCCCTGGCTTCACTCTTGGATGACAAGTTTCATAGTTACTTGCAAGAACACAGAGGTCTTTAAATACTGGCCTGTCCTCCCATATTAGGAACTGCCCATGCCCTCAAGAGATTCCCACCCCTCTGTTTGTGAACAAATCAGCCTTCCCCAGGATGGGAGTCCAACATGTTCCCATTCACTATGTGGGTCTCCACCCACTGATACAAAACATCATGACAAAATGATCACTCACACAGTCCTTAGAAGCCTGCTCCAGGTGTGCCCTGTCACAAATGCCCCCCTCATCTGACACCCTAAACCAGTAACCCTTCCTTGTCTTAATGCCATAAGAGCATTCCCAACTTTGTACTTTCAACCACATACCCATCAATCCCCAGTGTTCACCCGGTCCCTCTCCCAACCCTCCCCCAGTTCCCTGGACCTTCCAACACTCCCTCCCTAAGCTACCACCTGTGAAACCTGCACCACCCAACCCAATAATATCACTACCCTCCTTTCAAATCCCTTCAGTGTGCAACTACACACTTTCACCTTATCATAGATTATGTCCATATGGGCATTGGCTCACAACCTTCTTCTCCCTTTCTATTTCTTGTAAACCTATCTTCCAGACAATAGCTCTCTGAGTCTGCTCAATTTGCTTAATTTGTATCAGTGAGGTCATGTACTGTTCATCCTTCAATGCCTGGCTTGCTTCATTCAACATAGGTCCTCATGATTCATCCATGTTATCCTGTGTGTTAACACAGTATTCCTTCTTACAGCTGATTAATATTCCATTGTATGTATGTACCACATATTCTTTCTCCATTCATCTGTTGATGGGCATTTAGGTTGATTCCAACTTTTGGCAATAGTGAATAATGCCACTATGAACATTGGTGTACATATATCCATTTGTGTCTTTGCTTTCAATCCTTCAGGATATATACCCAGCAGTGGAATAGCCAGATCATATGGCAGTCCTATAGTTAGTTTTTTGAGGAGTGGCCAAACTGTCCTTCACAATGGCTGGACCATTCCACGTTCCCACCAGCAGTGGATGAGTGTCCCCATTCCTGCACATACTCTCTAACACTTATAGTCCTTTGTTTTTTTTAATAGTCACCACTCTAATGGGTGTAAGATGATATCTCATTGTACTTTTGGTTTGCATTTCCCTAATAGCGAGTGATGTTGAACATCTTTTCATGTGCTTTTTAGCCATTTGTATTTCTTCTTGGAGAAGTGCCTTTTCAATTTGGTTGCCCATTTTTAAATGGGTTGTTCATCTTTTTATTTTTGAGGTGTAGGATTTCTTTAAATATGCTGGATATTAGTCTCCTTTCAGATATATGGTTGCCAAATATTTTCTCCTATTGGGTAGGCTACATTTTTACTTTATTGATATTGTCCTTGAAGTGTAAAAGTTTTTAATTTTGAGAAGATCCCACTTATCTATTTTTTTTCTTTCACTGCTTGTGCTTTGGGTGTGAAATTCATGAAACCATTTCCTATTGCAAGGTCCTGCAAATGCTTCCCTACATTATCTTCCAAGTTCTTTACAGTCTTGGCTCTCATATTTAGATCTTTGATGCATCTTGAGTTGATTTTTATAGTAAGTGTGAAACAGTGTTCCTCTCTCATTCTTTTGGATATGGATATCGAGTTATCCAAGAACCGTTGGTTGAAGAGACCATTCTTTCCCAGTTGTGTGAGCTTGGTGGCCTTGTTGAATATCAGATGACTGTATATGCGAGGATCAATATCAGAACTCTGAATTCAGTTCCATTGGTCAGTATGTCTATCCTTGTGCTAATACCATGCAGTTTTGACCACTGTAGCTTTGTAGTATGTTTTAAAGTTAGGTATTGTGATTCCCCCAATTTCATTTTACTTTTTCAATATGTCTTCAGCTATTCTGTGTCTCTTACCCTTCCAAATAAATTTTATAGTTAGTTTTTCCAATTCACTTAAAAACACTGTTGATTTTTATTGGAATTGCATTAAATCTGCAGATTAGTTTGGGTAGGATAGACATCTTAATGATGGTTAGTCTTATCTATGAACAAGGAATATTGTTGCATTTGTTTAAGTCTTCTTTGATTTCCTTTAACAGCGTTGTGTAATTTTCTGTGTATATGTCATTTACATCTTTATTTAAATTTATTCCTAGGTATTTGATTCTTTTAATTTAATTAATATTATAAATGGTATTCTTTTTCTTGATTTCACCCTCAGATGGCTCATTATTAGTGTAGAGATATGCTACTGAGTTTTGAGCCTTGATCTTATAGGCAATGACTTTACTGAACTCATTTATAACTTCTAGAAGCTTTGATGTAGATTTCTCAGGTCTTTCTATGTATAGAATTATGTTGTCCTTAAAGAGTGAAATTTTTACTTCTTCCTTTCCATTTGGGATGCTTTTATATCTTTTTCTTACCTCAGTGTTTACCACCCACATATAGTTTCTGGTTTGGTCTTGGATTTTTGGATGAGTTCTCTATGCTTATGGCTATTACATGGGAGAACCCAGCAAGTGGAGTCAAGGAGCCCTGGGGTCCATTGCCCTCATGGGCTTGATGGGCACAACTCTGTGCTCTGCTTTCCAGCATCTCAGTTGGGTAAAAACTGGTTTAGGTAGTGGGTCCAAATGCTGCCATTGAAGAATTATAGAGGTTTAGAGGTATAAGGTACCACAGCCTGGTCAAACCATACCTGCATCACACTGACTTTTTTTGCAGCCCAATAGTTATTCATTTGCCTTTGAATGCTGAATAATAGTTTCTTATTAACAGGCCCCAAAATCAAATATTTCAAAATTAATTTTTTTCTGGAAAAAAAAAAGCATGCAGATTTGTGGGGAGGAAATATCCCTGTTTAAACCCCAAAGAGTTTACCCCAGGTGTATAATTTATATTTACTCAATTTTTGTAGTGCTGTCTTTATACATCACCTCATATAGATTTTTCAATCTCCAAACTGATGTAAATAAAAAGAGTTGTTATCGTCAAGTTATTAAGAGCACTAATGAGTTAACAGATGTGATGTCCTTGAGCACATATTCCCCTTTCTTTCTGGCATATCAGAAATTGCATACAAAAAAATAGTATAAATAAACTGCCACACTTAACTTTCCATCTAGACAGAGTATTTGAACATCTAGAAAAAATTCCTTTTTCTCTTATTTTTTGGTGACATATCAGTTATGAGCAAAACCTATGTTTACTTTTAAAAAAGGAAATCTTTGTTAAGATAAAACAGTTGACAAAATAAAAAACAGTGGTAACACATAAATACAAACATAGGGGGTGGTACTGAAGGTGTACACGCACAGGACTTCAGAGGTCTTTATTTTACAGATGGGGAAATGGAGGCACAGATGGGGAAATGGAGGCACAAGAGGTCAGTGGCACACCAATTCTAGGACCTAGATTTCTGGCCTTGCAGTCCAGCATTCTTTCCACTGCATAGCTGGAAAGTCTCCTCAAGATACTACCATGATTTACTATGATATACTCTCCTTTACTATCATAAGGCTACTTGCCAGCTATTTCCTTGAGTTACAGTCTTACATGCATTTTTTTAGCTGACTCTCAATATTTTTTAAGCGTGATCACATCTGGATTTGTAACCTTGTAAGCATCGACCAAAATCGAATTAAATGGGGAACCAGAATTGATGCCAACAGATGTGATCGCCGACTGTTCAGGCTCAATTACTTCAGCAAGGCAACTTCTAGGTACCTCCTGATAAAGACTGTACTTGTCACCCAAAAGTCATATGGTTACACTTACCTCAGTGCTTCAGCAAGTTCTACTAAGACAATGTTAAATAGGAATGGTGATAGTGGGCATCCTTGTCTTGTTCCAGATCTAAGAGGGAAAGTTTTATGATTTCAACATTGTAAATGATGTTAGCTGTGGATTTTTCATATATACCTTTTATCATGTTCAGAAAGTTTCCTTCTATTTCAATCTTTTGCAGTGTTTTTGTCAGGATAGGGTGCTGTATTTTGGTGAAGGTTTTTTCTGCATCTATAAAGATGATCATGTGATCTTGTTCTTTCAATCTGTTTATGTGGTGTGTTACATTGATTGATTTTTTTTTATGTTGAACCATCCCTGCATACCAGGGATCAAACCCAGTTGGTCATGGTCTGTAATTTAAATGATGTGTTTTTGAATGCGATTAGCAAATATTTTGTTGAGGATTTTATCATCTAGCTTCATTAGGAGATTGGTTTGTAATTTTCCTTTCTTCTGGCCTCTTTGTTTGTCTTGGGTATTAGGGTAAAGTTGGCATCATAGAATAGGTTAGGTAATGTTCCTTCTACTTATAATTTTTGGAAGAGTTTAAGCAGGATTGGTGTTAGCTCTTTCCAGAATGTTTGGCAGAATTCACCTGTGAAGTGATCTAGTCTGGGAATCTTCTTATTTGGGAGATTTTTTATGACTGAGTCCATCTCTTTACTTGTGATTTATCTGTAGATTTCATCAATATCTTCTTTTCTCAATGTAGGCTGCTTGTGAGTTTCCAGGAAATTTTTTTTCCTCTAAATTATCCTTCTTGTTGGCATATAATTTTCCAAAGTATCCTCTTATGAAACTCTTTATTTATGTTGGGTCATTGGTGACATCCCCTTCCTCAGTTCTTATTTTGTGTATTTGAATCTTCTCTCTTTTTTCCCTTTTTAGTGTGGATAAGGGTTTGTCAATTTTATTGATCTTCTCAAAGAACTAGCTTTTGGTTTTGTTAATTTTTTCTAGTGCTTTCATATTTTCTATTTCATTTAGTTCTACTCTAATATTTGTTATTTCCTTCTTTCTACTTCCTTTGGGGTTAGTAGTTGTTCTTTATCTAATTCCTCCAGGTGTGCAGTTAGGTCTTCAATTTTAGCACTTTCTTTTTTTTTTGATATATGCATTTATGGCTATGAATTTCCCTCTCAGTACAGTTTTTACTGCACCCCATAGGTTTTGATATGTGGTGTTGTCATTTTCATTTGTTTCAAGGTACTTACTGATTTCTTTTGAGAGTTCCTCCTTGACCCACTCTTTGCCTGAAAAGATAGAATAATCGTGATAATCATAATTATTATTAGTAGTAATAATAGTAATTGTTAGAAGAGGGACCATTTAAGACCTTGGAAAATCAATATTTAACTCATGTAAGCAGTACAGATTAATAGGAATAAAAAATGGAGTACCAACAATGAAATGGGAAATCAAATAGAAAACATAAATATATAGAATGAATTAAAAGGCCAGAATGAAGTGGAGAAGGAAATATAAAGAAAAGAGAAAACAAAAAATAAAAAAATAAAAAAATAAAAGACAGAAAACAGGATAGATGCGATAGAAGTAAAAACCAGAAAAACTGAGTACTAAGTACTAACAAAGAGAGGTGGAATGTAAGAACAACAAGAGAAAGCAGAAGATTGAATGATGAAGGAAGGAAAAGAGATACCATTGGTAGACTAAATCAGTATACAAAGAAAGGGAAAATCAAGGAAGATGAAACACAGCAACCAATAATCAAGTCAGCAGCACCTCTGTCTAGCTCCTGCCAGATCGATGCCCTGAAGCTTCCTACTCTGTGGGTTCCCAAAACAGCTCACTCAGGCAGGATCTAGTCCCTACTCAGCCATTTTTTGTTAGAGATCTGCCTATGTTCCTTTGAAAGAAAAAAAATTAGGATAAGAGCAAAGGAAAGAGATAGAAAGGCAAAAAGAATAGTGGTAATGATAAATGTAATGATAAAGGTAGGAGATCAACTGTACAAGACTTAGGAAATTGAAAAATTAACACGAGTAAGAAGCACAGAGGAATAAGATTAGGAATGTGGAATAGAAACAATGAATGAAGAAATACAATAGGGAAAAATATAGAAAATGAATTAAAAGGCTGGAGTGGTAAGAAGAGGGAAAAAGAAAACAGAAAAGAGAGAAAGAAAAAAGTAAAAAAGTGAAAATAAACAGAGAAAAAAGTTGAGAGGGAGAAATATAAACAAGAAAAATTGGAGAGTAAATAAAAGAGGTGGAATGAAAGAACAACAGTGGAAAACACAAGATATAAAAATGAAAGAGTGAAAAAAAATAGTATAGGTAGAGTGAATCAGTAACCAAAAGGAAAAAAAAAAGAAATAAGCAGAGAAACAAAGGAAGAGGATACAAAACAAGCAAGAAACAAGACAGCAGCAACTCATTTTTTTTTAAAAAAAGGAGACGGAAGAAAAAAAAAATACACAGAAAAACAGCCTTCTCTCTTAGACCCCTAAGGATCTTCTCCAGCTTATGGTGTTCCTCAATCACTCACCCTGCAGCCTGCCCTCTGCAGGTTTTGAACTGGGTTTTAGTGAGTAAAGCAAGGGAAATAAATGAATGGAATCTTTTTTTTTTTCCAATAAGAGATCCAAGAAAAGCTAATACAAAGAAAATGTCTATATGTTCCCTGTCATAAAGTTTCAGCCAGATGCCTGATAACCTTGTGAACCACTTCTCAAGGAATAGCCAAGCATCAAACCAGGGACCTCATACATATTAGGCAGAAATTCTCCCACTGAGCTATTCTGACTCCTTAGGTCAATTAACCTTTCAGAAGGCTCTTTGCCCCTTTCCCTCAGGCAGGTTAGATCCCCTGCAGTCAGTTGGAGTGATTTTGATTGCCTGCCTGTCTAGCTCCCAGCAAAAAAATCACTCTCCACTCTCCCACACCCCTCTTGCTCACAGGGAATCTGCCTTCACGCTCCTGGCTGGAGAAGGGGTCTAGGGTCTCTACCTGGTCTGCCCACCCTGAGGATTGGGTATGTGTGCCCCTTCCAGCCACTGAGGTAAGCAACCCACAATTATTCCTGGCTTCCCTATCTGTCCAGTACCCTCCTAGATGACTCAGAGCACTTTCCTGTGGAGGTAGACATCTGCTTTACTCTCAGTTAGATACAATTGGCCAGGAGTTTTACTCTCGCTTAATATCTCAGGGGTGTGAGCAGGGATCCCTTCCTGGCAGCTGGAAGTTTTAATAACTCATGATTACTTGTTTTGTCTTCTTCGTGCCACTGACCTTCACTCTTCTAAGAAGGGAGTTGGTAAGCAGTGTCCTGGTTTGCTGTGGCCCAAAGCAGGTCCCCATGGGAGCCTCTGGCCTTTGCTTTGTTGTTTTAGTGAGAGCTAAGACATATATGCCTAACCTGTTGGCCATGTTCCCACAATCCCCCCTCTTATTTGTTCTTTTGCATGCAAAATATATACATTTTGAGTCTCTACACCTATCAAATTGAGCTATTAATTCCCATATCTGTAATGAATAATAATTTATGCCCACAATATAATTTTAAATATATGTGTGTATGTGTGTTAATAAAATTCAGAAACAATGTGCATGTCCAACAAAAGCAAAGTATATATATATATATATACACACACACACACACACACACACACACACACACACACACACACATATATATGTGTATATATATATATTTGCAGGAGTCTTTGTTGGCATTAAATCTCATTTAAAAAAAATTAGAAAAGAAATGTGCAGTATTTTATACCAAGTTTACCATATCATGGTACATTTTCTTTACAGAGATTGAAATTGAATATTATATGTTAAAATGGTTAAAAATAGTTGGAAAAATGGAAACAAATTTTTCCAAATTGTCAATTTTTTTAGTTTTAATTTTTGTCTTTTTGTCTATTTTCTAATACCTATGTAACATATATCTTCATTTCATAATCAGAATATTTATTCAATGAAAGAAACATCTCTATATAAGCAACACAATAAGCATTTATTTAATGCTTATTGTATTTCCAAAACTCTGATGAGCTCTTATTTTACAGAGATGTATAAATAATACATGTCACTACATGTTTTAATTACTTTTTTTTTAAAGATTTATTTATTATTTATTACATATCCCACCCCCCCTTTCTGCTTGCTCTTGCTGTGTGTCCATTCTTCTGTGTTCTTCTATGTCTGCTTCTTGTCTCCCCCCGTCCCCGCGGGGACGCGCCGAGTCGGCCCTCCACGGCGGTGGCTCGTTTCGTTCGGGGGTGGCTCCATTCCGTTCCCACAGGCGGCTTCGCTCCATGTTTTGCGGGCAGCAGTCCTCCATGTTTTTTGCGGGCTGCTCGGCTTCCGCAGTTTGCAGGCGGCAGCTCCGCTTTTCATGGGTGACTTTGCCATGCCCGTGGGGGCTCCGCCCTGCCCGTGGTGGCTTTTTGCCTTGCCCACGGTGGCTCTGCCCCGCCCACGGCGGCTTGCCTTTCTTAAGGCCGTCTGCCCGCTCGGAGAGGTCCCCGGGAACCGAACCCGGGGCCTCCCATGTGGTACACCGGCGAGCTCTTTATCCACTGAGCTATCTAGCCGGGCCCCTAATTATTATGTTTAAGTAAATATAAAAAGAGAACTGGGTCACTAATCTTGCTCGTCAATTGAGTAAAGAACATTTAAGTAGGTAAACTTTGAACTGGATTTGAAAGTATAGTAGAAGTCTTCCAGGTATGGTCTTATCAGGGAAATTTCTTGCATGCTACATGCAAGAGAAGTCTGGAGGTGTAATCAGTCAGCAAGTACATATACAGTAGGACCTCATTTTAAGTGAACAATATGTTCTAAGATCCTTAGCATAACTTGAAAACTGTGTACATTAGTGAACCCCATTATTTAATGTATATCTTATATAAATACATCTTTTATATATATTTTTTATATATAAGTCAAATAAACACTCAAGTAACAAGTAATTAAAA
Source organism: Chaetophractus vellerosus (assembly GCA_004027955.1). Classification (NCBI taxonomy): domain Eukaryota; kingdom Metazoa; phylum Chordata; class Mammalia; order Cingulata; family Chlamyphoridae; genus Chaetophractus; species Chaetophractus vellerosus. Next base: position 23,588 of record PVKH010004249.1, read on the forward strand.
TTATCATAAAAGTAATTTTAAAAATTTAAAAATCTCTTTCTCTCTCTCTCTCTCTCTCTCTTTCCTCAGCTGTCTATC